>CAUYPK010124578.1:0-19723 GCA_963574355.1 Loris lydekkerianus | reverse complement strand
ACATTTACCAAGTTTCACATATACCCTTGTAAGATGCACGGATAATTTGTCAGGAGTCCTGGTGTGATTTCTTAATCAGCACGTGTCTTGCCCACTAGAGGGAGCTCTGAGAGGCCAGGGTGTGACTTTCCATTTGTTGCTGTTGCCTGAGGTCAGCATGGTGCTGCCACTGAGCAGGTGCTCAGAAAATACTTACTCAGTGAGGGAGGGATGTAGATGAAAGTCATCCTCACCCATCCCCAAAAGAGTGAGCCTGCCATAGAAAGTGGGAATTCTCGGGGCCCCTGGGGTGGGGAGGGAGGTCCAAAGAGGATGTGCCTCTATGTAAAGGGGTTGAGTCCATCTTTAGGGTGGTCTTGGGTGAAGACACTGAACAAAGAAATAGCACCCCATTCCCACCTGCCCCATCTCCCTGGGGGTGTCTCCTGTTGCCCAAAGCTAAAGAAAAGAAAAGGTGCCCCTTGTGGTGTAGGGGGTTGGGAGGGGTGGGAGTGACTCCAGATGGAGGTGGTTACAGCAAGATGACCCCTCAAGTCTGCTTTCCGGGGCTGTTTCATCTTTTGGGGCCACCTGCTTAGATTTTGGCAGCCCATCAAGGTGGAGAAGGTAGAAGGGGGGCAAGGTAGAGTAGCCTGGGTCCTGTGGGCTGACCAGGGATAAGCCCAGCCACCATGGGGAGCAGGAAAAGAGGCTGTTAGATGCCCCAAGAGGCCCCTCTAGAGCTTGTCTTTGGGCCCAGAGGGAGCAGCTATCACCCTGGGGACCTTGCACAGGGGCTGTGTGGAGATGCCAGATGCCAGTGGAGATGCCACGAGAGGAAGGGCTGGCCCATGCCCTCAAGACCTGGCAGTCCACAGCAATAAGGACCCCTGCGCAAATTTTACTGGGAACGTGGGCACAGTGTCATTTGAGGATGATGCTACAAGATCTTTCCTTCTTTGGGACAGCACAATCCGAAAGAAATAGATTACAAGTTCTGTGTGTCATTCTAAATTTTCTAATAGTCATATTTGTTAAGAAAATAAAAAGAAACAGATGAAATTCATTTTAGCAACGTTTTATTTAACCAAATATATCCAAAATATTATCATGTCAATAATATAATTAATATAAATATCCAGATAGTTTGGATCCTTTTTTTGAAAGGCAGTGAATGTTTTATACTTACAGTGGGACTCAGTTTGACTAGTGGCTACTGTACTGAATAGCACAGCTCTGGAGGGGAACTCTAGCCTGCAGCTTGTTAGTCCTATCTGGAAAATAAGCCTGTCTCAAAGTGATAAGGTGTCTAAAGTCACCAAAGGGGCCATGCAGAGCTACAAGGGCAGGAACAAGGAATTTCATAAAGCCAGAAAATGCTCACATAAGCCCCACAATTGCCTGTCAACAAAACAGGCTTGGGCAGGTTCCAGTGGAACTTTCTCTGGCTTGGGGAGACCCCAGAGCACTGGCTCCTTGGCTGCCCTCTGGAAAGGCTCTGCTTCAAGCCTGGGAAATGGAGCTGTCTGAACCAGATCCAGGTTTTCAGCTGCCTAGTCCTGCGTCCCATCTGCCAAGCACCAGGAGTAAGGCAGATGCTGGAAACACATCTGTCAACCTGCCCTGATGGTTTCTGGCACTTCCCGCAGCCTCACAGAGCCTCTGCCCCCACTCTGGAAGAAGCTTTGGTTTGCCAGTTCCTGGTCTTCACTGTAGGACACCCTGGGGCATCCCCAGAGGTGGCTGCCCCTGCAGCCAGTCCCCTATTCTCAGAGACTGGCAGCTCTACCTGTTCAGCTGCTCTGCTGCTGACCATGCCTCTGACAAAGGCCCCTTCTGAGGGGGAAAGTGGGAGGCAGACCCCCAGCCATCCCTGCAGACACAGTGAGCAGTTCTCCAAGGGTCTACACGGACTGAATTTAACCAGATTACAGCATGGAGCAGGGCCAGTGCCCTCGTGACAAGTGACCAGACCCTCTTCTTTTCCATTCTGCCTCTCTCCTAGGATAGAAGTTTCTCCGAGGATAAGATGAGAAGATATAAATAAAGAAAATCTGGGTAAAACAAGGCAGAGAGCTAGCAGGGAAGAGAGGACCCCTTAACCATAGTGACGGTGGGGTGTGGCTCCCCAGCCAGAGGAAGTTCCGTTGGAACCCTGCACAAGCCTGCGGGGAGTGGGATTCCTAAATGATTTCAACATTATGTACTTTAAGGTGGAAAAGTCTGCCCACCTGGTTATGCATGTGTGGGTGTGTTTTATGTGCCCCCCAAAAGTCATAGGTTAGAAAAGGTTAGAGCAATGAATTTCAACCCATGTGCCATGAGAAGGTTCTAAGTGTGCCCCCAAATTTTAAAGAGCATTAATTAATTTTCAGAAGAATTTTAAAACACAGCAAGTATATATGTGTGTGTGTGTGTGTGTGTGTGTGTGTGTGTATATATATATATATATATATATATTTTTTTTTTTTTTTTTTTTTTTTTTACTCTTTTTTTGAATCAACATCATTTAAGTGTTCCATGGAAGCTTAACTATAGGTTCAAGTGTGCCGGGAGACAAAAAAGATTGAAAAACACAGGGCTAGAGTGTCTGCTTCCCTCCATGATACCAGCTTCCAGGTCAGAGCCCAGACCCATGTAGATGCTCAATAAATGTGGTTAATCAAACATGCAGAGGAAAGAAAGGGAGAATGGAGGGAGGGAGGGAAGGGAACTCAAGAAAATTTGATGATGGTCAGGCACAGTGGCTCACTGTAACACCGGCACTCTGAGAGGCTGAGGCTGGTGGATCACCTGAGGTCAGAAGTTCAAGACCAACCTGAGCAAGAATGAGACCTTGCTCTCTACTAAAAATAGAAAAACTAGCTGGGCATTGTGGTAGGCTCCTATAGCCCCAGCCCTCATTCATGGGAGAATGAGGCAAGAGATCACTTGAGCCCAAGATTTTGAGGTTGCTGTGACATCATGGCACTCTATACAGGGTGATAGAGTGATACTGTGTCTCAAAAAAAAAAAAAAAGGAAGGAAGGAAGGAAGGAAGGAAGGAAGGAAGGAAGGAAGGAAGGAAGGAAGGAAGTTAGGAGAAAGGAAAGAAAGAGAGAGAAAGGGAAAGAAAGAAAGAAAGAACGAAAGCAAGAAAATTTGCTTAGAGGGGCAAGGGAGAAAGATAAGCAACAAGGAGACAGAGCAGGAGGAACGGACGAAGGGAAGTTCTTGGCCAGGATAGGACTCCGGCTGCCTGGCCCTGGGCTGCATGTGTGGCCCAGCCTCCTGCTCCCGAAGGCATATCTGTATCTGGACATCATGGGCTCCACACCCTGCCTTGAGCTACAAAGACTTTTTACCAGCGCTCCATTTTTCCTTTTAAACCATCAAGGAGTCTAAGCATCAGCTCAATGAGGGCCCCATATGTGAAAATATTCATTCTGATATCAATACTTTCCTTATAAAAGCATGTTGTTTTGTGTCCGGGTGGAAGAACTCATTGTAAACTGTTAAATATGATGTAAATGCTAATTTCTCTGCATTGCCCTGTAAAGGAACTCCCTGGGAAGTGCGTCTCATGGAAGGCCATAAAAGAAAATGGCAAAAATAAATTAGGGAGCAGTGCGAGCGGTAGCATACGGTGTCTGCTTTGCCAACATGCAGCCGGTGTCCCCTCTCCTAACTCTGGCCTCAACAGGAGGGGATTTGCATAACTGCAGTGACAGATGCCAGTGCTTCCCAGCGGCCACCCGGCCTCCACAACTCTCAGGAAACAGTCTGCCAGGGTTTGCTTTAAATAAAAACAGTTTTTAAATTACCAAGCATTTCTCTCTTTTTCAATCTTTAATATTATAAAGTAATGTGTTTTTCTTTTGTTTGTTTTGTTTTCTTTTCTTTTTTTTTAGTTTGGATTTCAATCCTGAAAAGAAAGGCGTAAATGATATGATGAAGGTCTGGCCTAAAAGCCAGGCTAGCTTTTGAGTTACTCACCCAGGCTTGTAGTCACAACCTTCTCTAAAAACTTCAAAGGAATTTTGGCTGCTTTTAAGAGAGAACACAGCATGCGTGTAGCAAACACAAACCTCTTTCTCTGTCACTAGCCTTGCCTGACCTGGTACCCTGTTAACCAAGCCCAGCTCTAAATTTTAACCACAACCCAGAATTCGTCACACACAAAAGAATTAGAATCCTAGGTCACATAGCTATTTGGGGAATGAATATTAGTATATTCTTTGCAAATGCATGATGCATGAACCGCATATATTTCTTTGATAAATTGTTTTTAAATATTTCCTCCTTTTTATTAATTGAAGAGGAGCCTCATGTATCAATGCCATTTTTTCCTGTTTTTCACATAAATTATTTTCTTGCAATGTTCGTTTGTATTATTATTGCCGATATTAAGGCAAAGACTTTTTTTGCCTTGTAAACAAGATTTTGCTTACAGCTAAATGAAAAGAAGTGAAGTTAATCACATTGAAATAATAGGTTTAAAAAGGTAATTCAGTGGTATTGGAATGAAGTTTAATCTTCAGCAATAGAAGCCGTGCTGAGAGAAATGGCAGAAAAGCTTGTTCTGTAATTAAATGGTATTTATCATTGGCAGGTCAGCTTTGCTGGGTGAGAGGCTTCAGGACTCCAAGAGAAGGGGAAGGCTATGCGCCAGACAAAAAAGGCCTGGAACAGAGCCTAGGAATTCCAAGTTTGAGCTGGGAGGAAGAGTTAGTTACAGTGACATCTCCTAGAATCAAGCTGTCCACCTCTACCTGGGTGTCTCTTGGCCCACAGCAGTGAATCTGGCAAAAATGCCCAGAGCATCTACCAAATCCCTCCAGAAAGCACCCAATTCACAGCCTCCCTAGTCAGCCTTCAATCATATGCTCTTGGAATTTAGGCCAGCCCAGGATCGAATCTCACAGCGGGTATCTTCCCTCTTGGTCTGTAAAATGAAAATAAAAATGCACCAACTCCAGGAGTACTTGTGATAACTACGGACACAGAATGCAGTGTGCCACGCACCAGGCCTGGCACTGTTGCCATAATCAGCACAAATTTTAACCACACTAATGAGCATTCAGACCTCAGGCAAAGCTAACGTGGGTTGAGAGAATCTCTTGCCTGAAGAAGAGGAAGCTGAGCTTCTCAAACAGATGGTTCTTAGGCAGCCTTCTGCAAATGTGATCAAAATCATCAACAAAGCATCAACCCTTGTGTACGCTGAGGGCAGCAATGCAGCAGAGAAGGGTGGGGAGTGATTTCAAGATGGTTGTCAAATAGCTCTCTGCAAATGTGGTCCAGAACAGAGCCAGTTGCTGAGTTGAGTCCCCTCCCATGTTTCTTTCTAGAATTGCAAATTCCTCCTGGAGATTGAGGATGTGAACCCCAGATAGCTTGGCTGAGCGAAGACCAGGCTGTCCATCCAGCTAGTGATCTGAGTTCACATCCTGGAGCTGCCACTTGCAATGGTGGGATTTCAGATGTGAGCATCCGAAAATGAGAGAAATTGCCAGTACCTGGTGGAGAGGAGGATGAAGTTAGATGATTCAGGGAAAGTCCTTAATCTTTTAGAGGCTGAGCCTTTCCTCTCATCCTACAGCTCTTTATCATTAATAGCTGGTGTCTTTACCACAGAGGCATTTGGCTCTTTGATTCAAACTCAAGTTCATCAGTGAGCTCCATGTGCCACTGTACTTCAGGGAAACAAAAAGACCCAGTAGGACAATGTCTGGCTTTGGAAAGGACCCTCCTGTTTTGAACTCTGGGCTGCCTATCAGGGCATTTGCTGGCAGGAAATTCAAGTATCCCTGAGGTCTCCTTCAGTAAATCCCATTTCAGGAGTGCCTGTTCAGCTTTTGCAGCACTCCAGGCCTCATGTGCTGTTAGAAGATGCCTTAAAATCTGGGCAGTGCCTGTGGCTCCGTGAGTAGGGTGCCTGCCTCATATACTAAGGGTGTATATGAGGTTCAAACCCTCCCCCAGCCAAACTGCAACAAAAACTAGCCAGGTGTTGTGGCAGGTACCTGTAGTTCCAGCTACTCGGGAGGCTGAGGCAAGAGAATCACCTAAGCCCAAGAGCTGGAGGTTGCTGTGAGCTGTAACGCCATGGCACTCAACCAAGGGCAACAAAGTGAGACTCTGTCTCTAAAAAACAAAAGAAGAAGAAGAAGAAGAAGAAGATGCCTTAAAATCAACCTAGTCTTAAGACATTTATCCTCTGTACTTAATAGATCTGACTTGTACCCTTGCATTATGCACCATAGGTGTGATCTTAAGTAAACAAGATGAGGTGTATATTAACCAGTGTGATGTAAACGTTCCTAATTCTATATGAAATCAGCACATTGTACCCCATAAATGCATTAATGTATACATGATCTATGAGTTTATGATTTAATAAAAAAAAAAAAAAATCAACCTAGTCTTCAATTGGCCCATGGACAAAAACATACCAGGTCATTGTTCACCATCGGGGGCAGCTGAGGCTGGCCGTACTCCAGCTTCCATCTCTAAGAAGCTCGAATTCAGACCCTGTATTAGCCCTCCCATCTTTATTAGTGTTCCGGAGCAGAGTGTCTGCAGCTGAAGTTATTGAATTTTCACTAAAACCTCAATACATGCACGACCCTTTTGTACTTTCACGTTCAGGAAGGTACAGACCTCCAACTGCCACGTCCTGCCTCTCCTACCCATATCTTTCCTTAATACAGGATGTGGTCCAAGACCAATACGAATTAAATAGATGCCCCCACGGAGAGCCGCTCTTTGGAGAATTGTCTCACTGCCATACAGATGGGGGCTATCTCTTAACAGCACCAACATCTTGTATTGTATTTTATATTGGGGGAGGGAAGAAATTAAAATCCAAATCGTATCCAGGAAGGAAGTGTTTGCACGGGTGAACATTTGATTCCATTTTTCTCCCAGCATGCTCTCCTCTTTGATCCCATAATGGCCCTTCTGGGCTAATCTATCTTGAAAACCCACAGGTAGAGATGTTTACTGATACAAGACCAACGTGTGACTCGGTTTACAGAGACCATTGAAAATGCATAAATAGTAAATTCCACTTGATGTCTACTTATTAATGCAATTCCACTCTGAAACATTTCTACAGAAAGAGGTTTTGCCAGATGGGAGATAACTCTTTTACATTATGGATAACCATGGAAGAAAACATTTGGTCTCCACTCCAAATGACTGATACAGGCTGTCCCAGTGATTGCATTTTTCAGGGCACATCACCAAATTCAACATCAATTACTTTGTCTTTTAGCAGTTTAAGGGAAAAGTTTTGTTGTTTTTCTTTCTTTCTTTTTCTTTTTTCAAATCTCTGAGATCTCATAGAAACAGTTCAGCTCTCTGTTTCATAGGAGCACAACAAATTATTTCCGTAATTTTACAAGAGCCACTTTGACCACGGTTCACACGGCATCATCTTGTGCCCTGAAACCACAAATTTGACTTCCCAGCAGCTGGTAAGTCTGAAACCCTAACTCAATACCCACAGACATTTGTTCCCTTAGACGCAGCCAGCATCTGATGTTGCAGAGTGGAGGAACTCACATTTCCCTTATGCAGATGGTGGAGAAATACAGCGCGAGGGACATGCACTCTACAAGGCCTTTATGGTCCATCTTTGGAAGTGGAATAGGAAATCAATGCTAAGTCCAGACTGGGGCGCTGAATTCTTCCAAGTAATCATTTTTTCCTTCCTCTAGTCCCCAGCCCCTCCTCTGCTAAAGACTTAACATGGCCTTGCTCATTTAAAGCATAATGGAGACTCCACTTTTATTTCATCATTCTTCCCCTTTCATTGAGCGTTGCTAATTTTCTGGCTCAGTGCCATCTGGGGAATGGGTTTCCTAACCCCAGCAGAGGTGCAATTGGAGTCATTGGAATAAAAGCAGATCTGTGTTTTGTCGCATGAACCAAGTCAGTAGGCCTGGAGGAGCTAACTAGGGACCCAGGGATACCATCTACCTGCCAGCCCACCCAGGTCTAAACAAATATCTGCCCTGCCCCAAGAGCACACCTGGCATCTCTGAGCACATGACCCAAAGCATCTTTCCCCCATGCAGATAAAAATGCCAGCACAATAAGGAAACTAATTCCTTCCCCCACAGGTAGGTATAAAAAGAGTGGGTAGCCAAATGCAGCTGTACCTCTAAGTAGCCAGATGTGAGAACAGCACATCTGTCTGCAGTTTCTCTGTTCAAACTGAATCTCTGATTCTTCGCTCATGCCTAAGAACGTGTGCCAAGGAGATATTTAGAACCACAAAGTCCCAACTGCCCTCCCCCAGCCATACCAGGCTGGGGCCAAGGAAAATATATAAGGTGCATGTGTCAGAGTCTTAAATATAGGGAAAAGTAAGCTCCAAAAGAATAATGTGTCCTGACAGAATGGATCAGAAGGAAGGCTCGGCCCCTGTGGCTCAAGCAGCTAAGGTGCCAGCCACATACACCTGAGCTGATGGGTTCAAATCCAGCCCAGGCTCGCCAAACACCAATGATAGCTGCAACTGAAAAATAGCTGGTGTTGTGGCGGGGGCGTGTAGTCCCAGCTACTTGGGAGGTGGAGGCAGGAGAATCACTTGAGCCCAGGAATTAGAGGGTGTTGTGAGCTGTGATGCCATGGCACTCTACCCAGGGGGACAGCTTGAGGCTCTGTCCACCCCCCCACCACCACCCCACCAAAAAGAATGGATCAGAAGGGAATAGTACCCAACACGGTATCCCAACATAATGTCATACTGTCCCAGAAGGGAAAAAACATTCTAACTATGAGAAATGTGATAGAACTGACAAATTAAAGGAAAGCAGCTTCATAGATTGTAAACCACGAGTCACACTTCTATTTGCTCTATAACAGGATAAAAATTACAAGGTTCTCATCAAGACAGGAAACAGTGGCAATGAACAGCATAGGAGAAGACCTACCAGTTTGACATTCATGTTATCTGGACACTCCCACCCATCATTTCTACCCATGGCAGTGGAAGTCTGCTGCCAAAGTTTAAGAATCCAAAGCTAGGGGAGAATTTGAAGATGTGGATGCTGTGGTGTGCTGCAGGCCACTTGTACCAGCTCGCAAGAGCCAATGGTTAAATTTTCAGGAAATTTTCAAGCTGGTTAATATCGTGTCGGTAACTTAAAGTTGGCCATCATAGAATTATTTACACCACGGAAATGGGAAAATGCTATAAATCAA
This sequence comes from Loris lydekkerianus, assembly GCA_963574355.1. NCBI lineage: Eukaryota > Metazoa > Chordata > Mammalia > Primates > Lorisidae > Loris > Loris lydekkerianus. Next base: position 10,549 of record CAUYPK010124578.1, on the reverse strand, counting down.
GGCTTTTATTTATTTTTCCCAGAGGGCAGGTTGTTAAACGTTTATCAGCACCACTAGTGGGAGGGCTTTTCTTCCAAGATCAGTCTGCATGTTGACTAGATTTAGGCTTAGCTCCATCAAGTTCTTTTTCAATGCCCTCAAACTGCTTAAGTCTGTGATTTTCTAACTGGCATCTGCATATACCTTGCATCCCCAGAAGTGCCTAAGAATAGATGGGGTCAAGGGACAATAAGGGGAAGAAGGGACTCTCCAGAGCCATATCCCTGACTTAATAGACTGTCTTGGCCTTGAGCTGTTAGGACAGATCTCCATAACAGGTTCCCTTTTGTCAAAGAGTTTACCTCCTCTAAAATCTTTGCTGAATATTGGAACTGCTTCTGTGGGTATCTGCCTGTTTCATTCTTCAGAAAGGGGTGACTTATGCAAGGCTGTAGGAGAAGGACCCTGGATCCTGAACCCAGATTGCTGTATACTTCTTGTGTGACGTTAGACAGGTCAATTTCTCCTTCTTTCTGTTGAAGAGGTGTGACTTGGTGGTCTGTCTCTCTAAGGGCACTGTGAGCTCTGCAATTCTGACAGTCAACCCTTGAGTCCTTGGTCTAAATGGACTCTCAAGGGAATGTGGAGAATTTAAGAATCTTAAGGACAAGATGGGCAAATGCCATCCAATTTGCCATCGGAAAACATGGAACCATAAACTTGATCCTGAGCTCCAGCTAAATGTGAAGATCTACTTATTTTCTGGATGATCCATAATCCCTTGGGAAGGGAACACCCCAAATCTACTTGGGTCCTGTAGGAATAATCCAGCCAGACCATGAATCGAGGCATCTGAGTCACACAGACCTGAATTCACATCCCAGCTCCGCCACATTCATGCTAAGTGACAATGGGAAATTTACATAGCCTTTCTGATCTTTGTGTTCTCATTTATAAAATGGATCATAGTAACTATAAAAGACTTTTATTTGCAGTTTTTGGCCAGGGCTGGGTTTGAACCCACCATGTCCGGCATATGGGGCCGGCGCTTTACTCCTTTGAGCCACAGGTGCTGCCCCTGTATAAGACTTTTATAAGAATCAAATGAGAGGTCAGCGCGGTGGCTCACACCTATAATCCTAGCACTCTGGGAGGCCAAGGCAGGTGACATGAGCTCAGGAGTTCAAGACCAGCCTGAGCAAGAGTGAGGCCACATCTCTACTAAAAATAGGAAAACTAGCTGGGCATGATGACAGGTGCTGGTAGTTCCAGCTATTTGGGAGGCTGAGGAAAGAAGATCTCTTGAGGCCAAAGACTGAGTTTGCTGTCAGCTATGATGATGCCACAGCACTCTTCCCAGGGCAACAGCAGAGAGAGAATCTTTCTCAAAAAAAAAAAAAAAAAAAAAATCAAATGAGATAAATCATGTAAAACAGCACCATATCCGTCCAGTCTAAAGATTCAAAAAATAGCAGCTTTATATTAATATTATTATTGTCTCAGGTGATGGGGCTAAATTGAGAGACCAGGGGGACAAAATAGAGTTGGAATTTGCAGTCTCAGCTTTGACCTGAGTTGAATTCACACGTGGGCTGCCCTGGGCTGGGCCTGGGCTCCTAAGGCAGACTGCTGAGTGGACTGAGCTCATGAGACTAATCTGGGGGTCGATCAGCCAGGAGGAGACTTGGTACAAGTAAGTTTGGGTTGGAATCAGTTACATCTTTTTGGTTTGGAGTGCAAAGAGCAAAAGCATAACATTCAAGAAGCCTCAGGGACTATTTACATCCTGGGTCTGAGCCAGGAACTCATGCCCAGGGAGAGCCTGCAGGAACAGGCTGGTGAGGCTGAGCTCGCAAGAGACTTGTTGAGACCTAGGGCACCAGCGGCCCACATGACAAAGTGTGACGCCAAGAGAGGAAGACTCACCTTCTCACTCTGCACCAGACTCAAAGCAGCATTAATCCACAGGGATGCCAACGATCGGTACGACCTGTCAGACACTGCCTAAAACATGAGCACTTATATCTTTCAGGGGCCACCAACAGAGGCAGAATTAGTGAGATGCCCTACTGTGGTTCCTGGGCAGAAAGTATCACCAGGAAAGAAGTGGAAAAGAAAGAACTTAGCAAACGCCATTATATGGGGAATGAGACTTATTCCTGAACATAAGGGACCCCCCAACAAAATTGGGAGGACTTTTCAGAGGCCTACAAATGGGGCAAAGCCAGTAAACCATGGGTGATTTTTGTTTAAAGTGGTCCCAGGTTGAACTTCTACCTGGGGTGACGTACATTTTGTGTCTCGAATGAAGCAGGCATCCATCCAACACAGATCCTATGGACAGGTGGGAAAATACGAGTTGGTTGCTGGTGCTCTGGGTGGGTCCATGACTGGTTGAATGTACCTAAAAGAAAGGGTGTTGCCTTGATGGAAAATTAGAATCACTTGGAGAAGTTTAATAACTGCCCCGATGCTCTGCCATCCCCTGGTGATTGCTATTTAGTAGATCTGAGACAAAGCCTGGGTGTTTGGTGTGTTGCACCATCATCCCAGATGACTCCCATGAGCAGCCAGGGGTGAGAACCAATGGTCTAAAGCAGTGCTGCTCAACCTGTGGGTTGCAACCCACGGGAACTACATTAAAGGGCTGTGGCACTAGGAAAGTTGAGAACCACCCGTCTAAAGGAAAGTTCCCACAGACACCACAGGCCTCTGTCCTTGATTCTTTCCTGGTCAGTATTAGGTGAGGAGCTTTGATGAAACTGCCAAAGTTTGAGATTCCTGTGTTAGGTGACCTGATGTTGAAGAGATCCCCAACAGGTTGACTAATGGTGTCCAGAGCCAGCCAGACGGCCACACTCTACTTTTCAAAATAATTGGTTCTCTACCACTGAATGCATTTAACCAGAGAAGGGACATGCTGTTATCACATCTCATCCTCACCATAACACATGAACAGATGAGGCTCAAAGAAAGCAGATGACCCGCCCAAAGTTATCCTGATATGCAGCACCCCAAAATGCCAGCCGTCCAAGAAGTGCAAGGTCTTCACTTGATCCTCTCACTCTCAGGGTAGGCGTCCTAACACCATAGCCCTGTGGCTGCCTCTCCTAAGTCATGGTGGGGAGACTCTCAGGGGTGATACTTTGGGTAGAAAATGGGCCACAGAACCTTGACTGTGCCTGCCAGCTCTGAACACTGGTGCTGTCACTGAAGTCAAGGCTGCCCCAGCGACCCGCTTTCCTTCCGGGCTTGGCTTCCACCGAGGCACACCCATTTCCCAGGGCCTGCTCTCAGGAAGGAAATCCCAGTCATCATAAAAGGAAAATAAGGAAATAAAATCTTAATAGGATTTCATAGATGATATAAAATCTCTACAACTCTGGGTGACAGATACTAAAAAAGATCATTTAGAGAGAAAAAGCTTTCTAAGACTTCCTGTGGAATTGGTTGTCTGAAGAAGCTTGAATGGTGCTCATACATAAATAACATTGTCACTCGGAGGCAGCATCAGAGGGCCCAGGCTGCATGCTCCATGGGATTCAGGAAGAGGACCATGGAGTCAAGAGATGTCACCAAGGTATAGAGACCCCTCCACGTCCTTCAGGCCTCAGCTCAGCCACGGCCTCTTCTGAGACCTTCCCTCACCCCCAACAGATGAAGTCTGTCCACTTCTCCCCAGTCCTCCTGGGGCAGGATTCTCTTACACCCTGGCTTTTCTCAGAATGTGTCCATAGCACATCATCACTGCTAACCAACTGTGTGTATCTTGTTAGAAACAGACTCCCGAACACCACCCCTAGACCTACCACTTTGAACTCTCTGGAGTGGAGCCAGCCTCCTACATCTCTAACCAGCTCCATGGGGTTAGGTGACAATGTTTCATCTGAGACCTGATGGCAAGAAGGAGCCTCTCATGTGAAGATGTGGGAGCAGTAGTTTCTAGACCTGCAGTCCCCAACCCCTGGGCCATGGACCTGTACTCATCTGCAGCCTATTAGGAACCAGGCCATATAGGAAGAGGTGAGCGGAGGGCAGCTGAGCCAGTGAAGCTCCGTCTGTATTTACAGCCGCTCCCATCCCTAGCATCATCACCTGAGCTCCGCCTCCTGTCAGATGAGCAGCAAGAGCACGAACCGTACTGCACACTGTGCATGGAGGGATCTCGGCTGCATGCTTCTTACGAGAATCTGATGTCTGATGATCTGAGGTGGAGAATTAATACACTTGAATCATCTTAAAGCCATCCCCCACCTTTACTCCCTCCCCCTACCCTCCAGTCCGTGGAAAAGTTGTCTTCTAAGAAACTGGTACCTGGTGCCAAAGAGGTTGGGGACCATTGTTCCAGATAGTGAAGGACAGATGCAAAGACCGTGAGGTGGAAAGAGAGTCTGGGAAGTCTGAGGGATAGCTGAGAAGACAGCATGGCTGGAGAGAAATGAGTGAGGGCGAAAATGGTAGGAGTTGAGACCGCTGATACATCAGAAGGCCAAATCCTGAGGCAGGAGGTGAAGTTTAGACTTTATTCTAAGCTGAATGGAAAGTCACAAAAGTCCTTTGTTGAAGACTGAGTTACTGGTTTCTTTATTCCACCATAACAAGTGTATATCCACACCTTTGCTGTGTGCTCATGATGATGAAGCGTACTCCCATCTCCTTGATTTTAAACTTGGCTGCATGATTTGCTTTAAGCAATGGGATGGTGGTGGATGTGTTGGGAACTGAAACTTGGAATGTACTTGCACAGATGGGCTTGACCTGTAATGCTCCTGTTTTGTTTTGTTTTTTTTCACCATGAGAAGGTGAGCCACTGTTCCAAAGAGGATGAGAGAAGCGTGTGGAGGAGAAACGCAGGCTGCAGCCACACCCCACCCAGATCCACCAGACCTCAGCCAACCTGCAGGCCTGTGAGTGAGAAATTGATGCTGGCTGTTTTAGAACGCATGAGCTTTAGAGTAACTGGTTGTACAGAATCACTGTGAGCATCACTGTCGGATAAAGGCTTTAAGCAGTGCTATTACGTGATCACTCTTTTGTAAAGACCACTCTGGCAGCTGTGAGGAGACAACATTGTAAAAGACAGATGTAGAAACAGGAAAACTCTAAAGCTGCTTGTAGTTGCCTGGGCAAGATCCCACAGGGAATTAGATGATGCCAGTTGTGGCAGAGACAGAGAGAAGTGATGGATTCTAGGTGTACATGGAAGATAAGAGCTGATGGGACTTGGTGATAAACCGAATTTGGGGATGTGAGCTCAGGACCACCACGTTGCTCAATTCTATGAGGAACAACACAAAGGAAGTGGTGCAAGCTAGCACCAGTGGCCATAGCAAGAAGGGAAATGGGGAAACCAAAGAGAGATAGGTGTCTTCTAGATTTGGGGTTATGTGACAGAGTAGATGGTGGCACCATTTGCCAAGACAGATCTGGGTAGAAGAAGGCTGCATGCATAGGTGGAGGGACCCACACTAAATTTGAAGTGTCTATTAGACATCCAGATGGAGATGTCACGTAGGCTGCTGGATATGTGAGTCCAGAGCTCAGTAAGCAGTCAGGGCTGGAGTTAGAAACGAATGTACCAACACCTGACCATAGGCGGCATGTCCTTTTCTCAGGCTGTTCCCTCTGCCACATCTTCAATGGCCACTTAGCTCCTATTTCTCCTTTAAGGTTCAGCTCAGATGTCACCTTTAGGCAGGGGAGTTGCCAGTTCTCACTTCTGTGTTCCAAGTTTATTGTAAATATCTTACATGTTCCAAAGCAGCCTGCCTCCCCCACTAGACTGCAAACTCTGGGAATCTTTGTATTCCCAGCACCTAACTGAATGCTTGGCACATGGAAGATGCTCAGTAAAATCAGCTTCCTTCCTTCAAGGCACCAGGCTGGGCACTTACAGAGGCATTAGTCCCTTTAAACATCTCAGCAATGCAGTGGGTACAATGTCATTCCATTTTAAAGTTGATGGAACTGAGGCCCCAGTGGATTCAGGTCCTGCCCAAAGTTTCTACAAATAGAAGCACCTGGGTCTGTTTGATTTCACTGCCAGGGCTCTTTCCACGTTGCCTCTGCCCAACTCCTCCTTCCCCAAGCCCTCCCTCCTCCTGCTCCTCGCCACCCTCTTCTTCCCTGGCAGGGCTCCCACACTGCCTGCGCCTCCACACAGGATGTGTTTCCTGAAGTTCCTGGTCCAGATGGCCCGCAGAAGCTGCTCCTCATAAATCACCAGGCCTCGCAGAGCTGTGCTCAGCCACTTTCTCCTCTCAATCTCCCCAGGTCCCGGTGCGTGGGCCCCATCTGCCCAGTCAGCGGAACTGGCTTCTCCAGCTTGGGGAGCATGTCCATGGTCTCTCTTCCCACCAGGCCCAGGAACCACGGAGCAGAGTCCTGGGAGTTGATAAGGGGACTCCCAAGCATCTTTATTAGAGACTTGGGGGTGACTCAGTTGGAAGGGCGGGGAGCAGGAAGGCAGTGTGAGAAGCTCTGTCCCAGTTAGAGGTCAGGTGCAAAGGGCCAGCCAGTCCCCATCACCACCAAGTCCCCAGACCCTGTGCTCCCTAAGACACCATTCCACAGGACAAACTCATGCTTGCCCCCAGAGTTCCAAACACATTTCCCTATACAGACCAGCAGCTTCAGGAACAACCCACACGAGGCCCAATATACCTTGGACAAGTCACTTCCCTTCCTTGGATTTTAATTTTCTTATCTGCCTCACAACATTCCTAAGAAATCAATAAATAGTGTTTTAAAAAGACACACGGTGGGTCCTCAGTACATGGTAGGAATATATTAATAAATGCAAGGCACCCCTGGGTGCTGTGCCTTTCAAAATGGGGGTCAGAATTTGGGACAACAGGGACCTGGGCCATTACTTTCCAGTCCACTACCACCATCTCCTTCACGTCCCAGAGCAAAGAGTGATTTGATGTGTCACTCGCCTCCCTAGAAACCCTACAGGGGTCCTACAGTCACCTTTGGCAAAAATCCTCCACATTTCCTAATCTGTAACTTTAAAAGCTGCAATTTGGGAAACCATACTTGGAGGGTGCTGCAAAGCTGACTAGCTTCCCAATGAAGATGTGTGCTCCCACTCCATGGTACAAGGTTGCCAGGCAGGACAATGTTTTCCAGCTCCTCCTACGGTTCTGGGACCACATGACCACATGACCACGTCTCACCACCAAAACGTGGATGAGGTGTATGACAAGCAGATACCCTCACTCTGCCTTCTCTTACCCTGTATGCTAGCTGGAAGAGAGGACTCTAAGATCCAGGAAGTTAGAGGAGCCACTGAATGGAATATGCTTCCGTCAATCTCTGAATGACTCTGTGGAACAGAGCCCCAGCACGACCAATCAAGAACTCTCACCTGGTCTTCACTGGAAGGAAAGTTGTTTTAAGTCAATAACATTTTAGAGTTTATCTGTTACAGCAACTAGCATGACCCTAACTAATACAAAGGGGTTAAAAGACTCAAAATAACATGAAACAAATTCAATAATAAAGACATTGCAGTCATAATGGCAGCGTAACAATACCTCATAGAATCTAAAAAGGCACACCCCTGTATCCAACTATTTAATGGAGACCTTTCAGGACCACATAGCAGTTTGAGTAAACTTGGCCTCCCAGCCTAGCTCCCTTAAATGCTTATGAAGCGACACTCTTGACTAGTCTACTAAATGTACCCCTTTGCATCTTGCAAAATGACCCATCCACCCACTGGTAGCATCAGCCCCACTTCCATCTGAGCAGCTGCCCACCCCTGTTCTCAGTCTCTGGGTTCCACCAGGGCTGGCTCCATGAGCTACACCTGACCAGTCAAAGTTCCACATCCATAAGTGGCAGTGACTGGCTAGCTGTGGGCACATGACCTACACATATTGAATCATCAATCATGTGGTAAATACCAAAACTTTGTTTGAGAAAGCTAGGGGAAACACAATTATTCTTTTCTGCTAGATTCTCCTAGTTCAACCCATTCAAGATGACGACAACCATCTTACAACCACAAGGGAAGAGCCTAAGGAAGAATGTTGCAGAAATGGCACAAGACAAGATAAAGAGAGAGAAACAAGTCCAACATTGATCTCTTCTTCTGTGTAAATCAACACATTCCCTTTACTCCTTTATTTTTTTTTTTTATTAAATCATAGCTGTGTACAATGATATGATCATGGGGCATCATACATTAGTTTCACAGACTGGTTGACACGTTTATTTCACACTGGTTAACATAGACTTCCTGGCAATTTCACAGTTATTGTGTTAAGACATTTACATTCCACATTTACTAAGTTTCACATATACCCTTGTAAGATGTACGACAAGTGTATTCTCACCATTCCCTTTATTCCTAACTCCAACGCAGAATGGGTTTTCTGACGCTTACAACCAAAACAATCCTAAGTGGAACTCAAATGGGCTGACCTTTGGCAGCCCACCCAGAAGGACAGCTTTTCCCAGCAGGAAAACCTCTGGCCTGCAGGATGCAATTGAGGGTCAGAGTCCTGCAGATCCTGTCCCCTGTCCAGCCCCTGCATGATCTCCCCTGCCCCACACCACGGTGTTGAATTCCCAGAAGGCAGTGCGCCTTCTCCTGCCCCCGTCTCCTCTGTTTCTATTTCCTCGCCCGCCATCTTTCCTCTGCTACTCGTAACCATCTTTGTGACTCTCCCTCCCTCCCTCCTCATTGGTAGCAGAGCAATCTTCTCAGAACAATAATTTGTTTTTAATTAATCAGATTCTTTTTCTCTCCTTTTTGCTCAAATCTATGTTAGTTCTTTAAGAAAATAGATCTGTCCTTAAAAAAAAAAAAAAAATGCTCAAAGAGGCATTGGCCCAGTTTCAGCATGAGGTCTCATTGAAACCACTTCAGGAAGGGTGACACCACCACAGACTTCCTGGGAAGAGGAGATTTAAACCCACCTCAGAAGATGGGAGCAGTGAAACAAATGAACATTACAAACTGGTTCCCAAGGTCTGGGCCTGAGAAATGCTCAGGAGAGCCAATTGCTGAAAAAATAACAACAATAATAATAATACCCACAGAGAGGAAGTTGAGTCACCCCCAGAGTCTCCTGTTCTCACCCTTACACCCTCCACTCCAGCAACGTCACCTCTTTGCTACTCTTACAGAAATCAGATACGCCCCCCACCTCAACACCTGTATTGGTTATTTACTGCTGTGTAACAAATAACCCCAGTGCATAGCTGCTTAAAACAATACACTTTTTAAAAATATTTGTATACTTCACAGAGTTCCTGTGGGTCAGGAATCTGGGAGCATCTCAGCTAAATGATTCTGGCCTGAGGCCTCTCCTAAGACTATGCCAATGCAGTTGCCATGCCCTGAAGGCTGGGGGTCTATTTCCACAGCGGCTCACTCACATACCTCATAAGTTAGGCTGTTGGCAAGGGGCCTCAGTTCTTCCCCATGTGGCCCTGTCTATAAAGCTGCTTCAGTGCCTTCCCAGTGCAGTGGCCAGATGCTCCAGGATGTGTGATCAGAGAGGGAACAAGACTGAAGCCACAATCTCTTTTATGATCCAGCTGTGGAAGTCACATTTCCACAAGATCCTAATGGTTGCATGGGCCACTGCTATTCCATGTGAGAGGGTAGTGCTCAAGGGTGTGAGTCCTGGGACCCTCTTTGAGGCTGAGTACTGAGACATCGCACTTTCCATTTCCTCGACCATTCTCTCCCCACATATTCCCATGCCTTGCCCTTTTTCCTTCTCCAAATCTTTTTTCAAACGTCACTTTTTTAAAAAGACCAGCCTTTTAAAAACTACAACCTTCTTCTTGCCCCCAGATGATTCACTAATTTTCTTTCCAGAGCACTCAATCATCAAATATATGTTTGTATACATGTCGTGCCAAAAATGCACCTGTATGCAGCAGGTGCCAAAAATGTACATACACTTTTAAAAAGGGAAAAAATGGTATTAAAATTGTAATACCCAATATATATACCAATAACAAAAGATGAATGCAAGTCACATTCAGTATCTCTCATAATTGCAGAGTCAAATGGGACTTGAGTATTACAAATTTAATACAGTTTTTCCTTTCTTAAAACATGTAGACTTTTTTTTGCCACCCTGAGTGTGTATATGTGTGTATTATATAATTTGGGGAGGGGGGTTGAGTTTTCATTTAGATTTACAGAGAAGTAGCCAAGATAGTCCAGAGAGTTCCCATATACACTTCACCCAGCCTCCCTCAGTATTTGTTCTGCCTGGTTTTTATTACTATATTGTTGCTGTTTTGTCTTCCCCCATTAGCATGTAAGCTCCAGAGGGGCAGAGACTTCTATTTTGTTTGCTGATTCATCTGTAGTGTCCAAAACATTGCCTCACTCAAGGTAAACATTCAATAAATATTTGTTGGATGAATGAAAGGACTATTTAGCAGCTCAAAGAAAAGCCAGTGCTAGCCTTTTGACCTTGAAGCTCTTAACAGAACCACAGAGGGTATTTAATGTGGGGTTTAGGTGGAGTATTTATAACTCAGCTGGCATTCAATCCTGTAATTCCTCTACTGGGCATAAACCCAGAAGACCAAAAAT
>CAUYPK010124573.1:0-11612 GCA_963574355.1 Loris lydekkerianus | reverse complement strand
GAGCTGTTTCAGAATAATCCTTGCAGGGTTTTCCAGAAGAGATCTGCAAATTATTAAAGCAAATGGGGGATATGTAGGCGAGAGGTTTTTTTTTTTTTCTTTTCTTTTCTTTTTTATTAAATCATAGCTGTGTACATTAATTTGATCATTGGACACCATACACTAGTTTCATATACTGTTTGACACATTTTCATCACACTGGTTAACATAGCCTTCCTGGCATTTTCTTAGTTATTGTGCTAAGACATTTACATTCCACATTTACTAAGTTTCATATATGCTCTTGTAAGATGCACCGCAGGTGTAATCCCACCGATCCCCCTCCCTCTGCCCACCTCCCCCCTCCCTCCCCTCCCTTTCCCCCTTCCCCCTATTCTTAGGTTGTAACTGGGTTATAGCTTTCATATGAAAGACATAAATTAGTTTCATAGTAGGGCTGAGTACATTGGATACCTTTTCTTCCATTCTTGAGATACTTTACTAAGAAGAATATGTTCCAGCTCCATCCACGTAAATATGAAAGAGGTAAAGTCTCCATCTTTCTTTAAGGCTGCATAATATTCCATGGTACACATATACCACAATTTATTAATCCATTTATGGATCGATGGGCACTTGGGCTTTTTCCATGATTTAGCAATTATGAATAGGGCTAAAATAAACATTCTGGTACAAATATATTTGTTGTGATGTGATTTTTGGTCATCTGGGTATATACCTAGTAGAGGATTTATAGGATTGAATGGCAGATCTATTTTTAGATCTCTAAGTGTCCTCCATATATCTTTCCAAAAGGAATGTATTAATTTGCATTCCCACCAGTAGAAGTGTTCCCTTTTCTCCACATCTACGCCAACATCTCTGGTCTTGGGACCAGAGATGTCTGGTATAGGCTACTGATATCGGCTACTCTTACGGAAGTTAGATGGTATCTCAAAGTAGTTATGATTTGCATTTCTCTGATGATTAAAGATGATGAGCATTTTTTCATATGTCTGAAGGCCATGTGCCTGTCTTCTTCAGAGAAGTTTCTCTTCAAATCAATTAAGGGCTCTATTCCATTCAATGTAGTGCCAAAGAAGATAAAATATTTGGGAGTTTATCTAACAAAAGACATGAAAGATCTCTATAAAGAGAACGATAAAACTCTAAGAAAAGAAATAGCTGAAAATGTTAACAAATTGAAAAACATACCATGCTCATGGCTGGGAAAAAATCAACATTGTTAAAATGTCTATACTACTCAAAGCAATATATAATTTTAACGCAATCCCTATTAAAGCTCCACTGTCATACTTTAAAGATCTTGAAAATATAATACTTCATTTTATATGGAATCAGAAAAAACCTCGAATAGCCAAGACTTTACTCAGAAATAAAAATAAAGGAGGAATCATGTTACCAGACCTCAGACTATACTACAAATCAATAGTGATCAAAATAGCATGGTAATGGAACAAAAACAGAGAAGCAGATGTCTGGAACAGAATAGAGAACCAAGAGATGAATCCAGCTACTTACCATTATTTAATCTTTGACAAGTCAATTAAAAACATTCAGTGGGGAAAAGATTCCCTATTTAACAAATGGTGCTGGGTGAACTGTCTGGCAACCTGTAGAAGACAGAAACTGGACCCACACCTTTCACCATTAACTAAGGTAGACTCTCACTGGATTAAAGATTTAAACTTAAGACATGAAACTATAAATATACTAGAAGAAAGTGCAAGGAAAACTCTTGAAGAAATCGGTCTGGGCGAGTATTTTATGAGGAGGACCCCCCAGACAATTGAAGCAGCATCAAAAATACATTACTGGGACCTGATCAAACTAAAAAGTTTCTGCACAGCCAAGAACACAGTAAGTAAAGCAAGCAGACAGCCCTCAGAATGGGAGAAGATATTTGCAGGTTATGTCTCTGATAAAGGTTTAATAACCAGAATCCATAGAGAACTCAAACGTATAAGCAAGAAAAGAACAAGTGATCCAATCGCAGGCTGGGCAAGAGAGGTTTTGAGAAAAAGCTGATGCCCCAGTGTCATTTCCGAGGGCTTGTGAATGGCCCTAGAAGGCCTTAGAGGTAGCTACTACACAGTTGCCAAGACACAGCACACTTCTACTGCCAAACCCACCAGCATGCCTCTGGAAGGCTCCCTGGGGGTCAATATTTCACTGGGTACATTTTAAAATGTAATCAAGTAAGAAGTTTCTAAAAGTATTGAGACATACTTTGAAAACATGTTTAAATGTACAAATATGGATTTATTCACAAATTGTGTGCTGTCAACCAACATACTTACTTTGAGTATGGTTATAATTCTTTGTTTCTCTTGCATTAAACATACCTGTAGTATTTCTCTCTTTTGGGGTAGGGCGCCGGCCCCATATGCCGGAGGTGACGGGTTCTAACCCAGCCCCAGCCAAAAACTGCAAAAAAAATAAATAAATAAAAATAAAAATAAATTTCAGATTAATGTGAGGGTACAAATGTTTAGGTTACATTGTTTTTGTTTCTAAGGTAAAGTTCAAGTTGCAGTTGCGCCCTTCACCCAGGGGGTGTGCTGAATACTCGTACATTGTGCAAATTGGGTGAGACCTCGCCAATTACCCTCCCTCCTCCTCTTTTCTCTTTCCTTCCTCCCCCTCACTAGAATATACTTGTGTTTTCTTTCATGTGGACATGTAGTTGTTTATGTATTGATTTCATATTAGTATTGAGTACATTGGATACTTGTTTTTCCATTCTTGAGATACTTTGCTGAGAAGAATGTGCTTTAATTCCATTCAGGTAAACACAAAAGATGCAAAGTCTCCATCTTCTCTTATGGCTGAATAGTACTCCGTGGTATGCAGATGATGCCCATAGTATTTCAACTCTGATCATCAGTCTTGGACCTTTGAAGTGTGTGGAAGATCTAACGATACTTGCACAGCACATGAACTGGAGTGTAGCATCCTTCCAGATTTTTGAAAGTTTTCCTTGTCTTTGACACTTACTTACTTTGGCTAAAAGGATTCAACTAATTTTTCACAGAAATGATTGTCTTTTCACATTTGCCTTTCGAGGGATTATATCATATTTCATTATGTTGCACAATAATCTATATAATGAGCACACACAGGTCTAAGACTCAGCAAGACTCAGCAGTTGGACATAGCCTAGTGGGCTAGTTGCCTGTGTGGAAAGTCTGTTTACTTTAGGAGGTAAGGATGAGGATGTGCTGCTCTGAGGGCTCCTCTTCCAGGCTAAGACGGCAGGGTGGGAACACCTCCCCTGCTCAGCCATGCAATCTGATACAGAGAGGCACCCAGAGACAGCCTGGTGCTCAAGAGAAATGATGCAAAGGACAACATGTCATGTGGACAGCAGAGTCCACACAGAGAAGCCAGGAAAATCTCACAAACGCTCCATGCTGATGTCTGGTGCTTGCTGAAGTCTGGGCTGGCTGTGGCCATTTCTTAAGATAAGACAACACGAAGTTTGCCACATCAGTCAACGCATGACAGATTTCTCATAAAATGCCATATGATAGCATTTTACCCACAGTAGGACTTCGGTCAAAATTGAAGTTGATCCTCTGAATCCCTAAAGCTGCTTCATCAAACAGGTCAGTGGGATAGTCTAAAGCTTCTGTCCGCATTGCAACAACATTCCTGACATCCTCCTTAGGGCAGGTGTGCTTTCTCCACAGCAGACACCCAACAGGTACTTGTTAAATTGAATCCAGAGATCTCCGGATGCTCCAATAATACCTCTTACATGCTGACATTTGCCCCACACATCTTCATGCTTCCAATGCTTTTTGATGATTGCCTCATGACGGTAAGTGTGAAATAAGAAATTGTTTGGAATCAAAGACAGCTTAATACCTTATATTTATAAATCATTTCTTCATGACAGACCAAAAGAATATAAAGATAGAAAGTTAGGGAACATGAAGGGTTCGTTGAGAACACATCAGTCTCTATAGATAAATTACCCTTATCCTTTATGCAATATACATCAATTTAAATAATACTGAGGGTTTTTTGAAGGTTTATTCACACCAGACAGAAAATTTCACACAAAAAATAAATATTGAGGATGTTAGACTCATTTGAATTAAATGCATGTAAAGCATTCTACGTGTAGATTGGTTTAAATAAACTGTATATAGGAAGTCCCACAGCTGAACCACCTCCAGCAGGTGGACCTCAAGATTCTATATGGCCGTTCATCGTTTCCAACTGGCCCTGCAAATGTGAGCAAGTTCAGCATACATTTCTTTTTCTTTAATTTACTTTACCTTAGCTATCTTTTTTTTTTTTTTTTTTTTGAATGATGAACAAGGTATAGCTATTAACTTAATTAAATTTTCTTATATATGAGAAAGTTCATGAGTACTTGAGAAATTATCACAATTAAAAGGATAATGAATCTCATTGTAATGATAGCTTCTGGATATATAACCACTGGAATATATTATAAATAATAGTCCCTTCCTTGTATCTTCCTGGTACTTCCAATAAATCCATATCTCTTCTCTCTATCAGTAATAGAGAATAGGTAAATCTATTGATAATAGATAATAGGTAAATGTTCCTAAGTCAAATACTAGACTTCAGAAAGCCTGCTAATAGTGGAGCTGGAGCAGTTTAGTTTGAATTTTCCCATAGCCCATTACCCAAAGCTTCCTTTAGTACACTACTGATTTTATTTTATTTTTTCCTTAGGTTAATCGAGGGTACAAACAAGTAGGTTACAATATTTGCATTTTCTAGGTAGAATCCCTCTTATAGTTGTGTCCAGCACACAGAAGGTATGCCATATACCCTTACATTGTGCCCATTAAGTGGAAGCTCACCAATCCCCTTCCCCCTTCCCTTTGCCCCAATTTAAATTGAATTAAGTTTTCCTCTTATGTGGGCATATATTAGAGCAACTGCACATTGTGATACTATACTAAGAAGAATGCGTTTCAACTCCATCCAGGTTAATACACCAGGTGTAAAGTCTCTATCTTTTTATGGCTGAATAGTATTCCATGGTGTACATATACCACTGATGTTTTGATACTGATGGTTTAACTCATAAATTTCTGATGAACTTAATTTATCCCCTTTTTCCAAGGGACTCCTTTGTTCATTAGCATCCTAAGTAGAAGAAACAGAGAAAAGAAACTGAAATAAAACTCAAAAACTCATCCATTCTTTTCTTACTGTATGTGAATACAGGTTTCTAAACCCAGCCTTCTTCTCATCTTCAACATCATGCCCAAATCTCACCCCATCTAAAGGTTTCAACGTTTTTGTCTTTTTCAGCAATGTCAAGGTGATGCCTTTGTGCCTCACCTCCCTGCTCCCTGTGATGAGCGTCTCAGCCTGGTGTCCTGTAGGAGATTCAAGCTCATCTTCCTCCACCCCCCCAACCCCCCAGCTTTGTGCAGCTTTCAGGCCCTTGAGCTGCCATTGTTCTCAGGTGGCCCAAGAAAACAGCTGGAGAGGAGTCTTTGTGAAGGGCAGCAAGAGAAAGTTGACTGTGAGAAAGGGGCCAAGCTCTGTCCATCCCCTGCTATCCTCTACCCTGGACCAGCACTCTAATTTCAGAAGACCAAGTTTCATCTGCCTTTCCCCAGTTCCTCTTAGTAGCTTCATGGTCATTTCTCAACCTACAGTTTTTCCATGTAACCTTCTGTGTACACTATGGCCAAATGTATGATCCTGAGACACAAGAGCTCCCTCTCAGAAGCTTTAGATGCCCCCACCCCCACTGCACCCAGGACAAAGGCTGCAGTCTGACCCCCCATCACCTTCCTCGTGCCTCTGTTTACCCTCCCTGCAGCCACTTGGGCCACTTATTCTTCTCTCTAAAGGCGCTGACTCTAGGAAGGTGTGTGCACTCTTCACCCCTCTCCCCTCATGGCCCAGCTTAGCCGTCATCCATGTATGTCTTCTTTAAGACTGTATGGACTCCCCAAGGAAAAATTAGTGGCTTTATCCTCTGAGCTCCCACTACATTTTGTCCATAGTGGCCAGCAGATGTTCTCACAAAGGGAATGGACACCCCTCTCTCCTCTTCTGTGTGTGAGCCCATCTCTGTACTCATCTGGAACCTGCTGGTGGACAGTGAATGTCTGCTAAGTGGATGTCTGGAATTTAAAACTAACAAATAAACAAATGCATGTTATTATCCATAGACAACAGTTGTATCAGGAAGGCTGATTTGGGTGCTATTTATAAATGTGAGCAAGTCCCAGTTCCTCTCTCTCCCACCCCATAGGCCCCACATGTCCCAGCAGGGAGCCATTGTCACAGGGGATGAAGGATGACCACCCTGAGACTCCGGGCAGGGGAAAAGATGAGAGAAGCTCAAATGGATGATTGATGAGGACCCAGATGGAATGGGGAGTCATCTGGACCTATAGGTGTGAGAAGAGACCTTTGTCCCCAAAACAGAGGAGTTAAGGTGATGCTCTTGTGGGTAGGGCACTGTGAGGTACAGACCCAGTGAGCAGGCTTGGGCCAGAAGCCTGTCTGGAAATAAGGGGTTCAGTGTCTCCTCCGGCTGTGTGACCTGTGGCTGTGGGTGCCCTTATCAGAGCCTCAGACAGAAAGGGGCTCTCTTTAAACCATCCCAATAAAATTTGAGGAAAGGCTGATTATATTAAAAGTCTCTCTATATTAAAGACCTCAAAACTCCATTTAGAATATAAGGTACTATCTGCCAGAATATGTCCTTTTTTGCTGTTTTTTTTTTTTTTTTGCAAATGAAAAATCAGATGAATATTTATGTATATTGTGAAATGAAATCACAACATATCACTCATTTTAACAGGCAGAAATTTCCACAAACACAAGATTTGGAAAAATAACACTACTTTTATAAATCAACTGTTGACATGCCTTTATCACACCTTTTTCCTATATTTTTTAGCTATGTCTTCTTTGATCAACTCTTTATATTACTTTTTACTACAATTATTTTGTAATATTTTCTTTCTTTTTTAAAGCAATCCTACTGCTAGGTATATATCTAAAAGAAAGGAAATCATTATATTGAAAAGATACCTGCCCTCTCATGTTTATTGCAGCACTATTCACAATAGACAAGATGTGAAGTCAACCTAAGTGTCTGTCAGCAGATGAATGGATAAAGAAAATGTGGTACACATACACACTAGAATATTATTCAGCCACAAAAAAATGAAATCCTCAGCTAATAGGCAGAATGAACAATTTTTTTTTTTAGATAGAATCTCACTTTGTCACCCTGGGTAGAGTGCCAAGGCATCATCATAGCTCACAGCAACCTCAATCTCTTGGGCTCAAGTGATCCTCCTGCCTCAGCTTCCCAAGCTGGGACTACAGGTACCCACCACCACACCCTGACAGTGGAATTTCTTTGGGTAGTAGGTCCTTGCAGAGATTCAAAGAATGAACCCACAGACCACAGATCAGTGGTACAAAAAGATTTATTAGAAAGGAATACAGAAGAAATAAAAAGCACCAGAGCTTTTGGCAGAGGGAAAGACCCGAGTGGGGAGTCTCCATCTGGGTCTTTTGTCTAGGGGTATAAGGTCTTGAGAATTACACTTGGCCAGGACTTGGTAGACAGAAGACAGCTTTTCAATGTAGATGAGCATATTAGCAAAGGAATGCAAGACCTACAGCTCCTGGCTTCACTTCAGATGAGGCCAGGCTTACAAGAAATTGCCTAGGCCTAGGAAACTGGGATCCCTGTCGAGCCCTGAATGGGGGAACCCTGTATCAATAACTGGCTTATTTTTCTATTTTTTAGTAGAGAAGGTGTCTCACTCTTGCTCAGGTTGGTCTTGAACTCCTGGAGCTCAAGTGATTTACCTGCCTCAGACTCCCAGAATGCTAGAATTACAGCCACCACACCTGGCCCAGAATGAACAATCTTTGATAGCAGAACAAAGTGACCAAAGTAACTATAGGCAGATATAAGTTAGGGTATACTTTAAAATAACTAAAAGAGTGGAATTGGAATGTTCCTAACACAAAGAAATTGCCAAATGCTTGAGGTAATGGATACCCAGGTTACCTTGATTTGATATTGCATGTTCCATGCCTGCATGAGTCCTGTACATATATACCACTGTTACATAGCCATAATAATTAAAAACAAAAAATTAAGTAAAAAAAAAATATGCCTTTGCTTTTCTCTCTTTCTTTCTTTCTTCCTTTGTTCTTAAACCCCACCCACCAATAACAGTTCCCACAGCCAGACACTCACCAGAGCAGCTCTGTAGCTCTTGTAGACAGGTAGACCCCCCGTGCTAATCCAGGAGCTGCTGCGAGGGAATTGTCCTATCAAATAAAAAACAAATCCAGACTTGGCAAGTAGAGACTTTATTGGAAAATGATACAGGGTTCCCTCATTTCCTAGGCCTGGGTGAGCTCAGAAATCAGTCTCATTACAGACCCCCATTTCTAGGCATAAACAGGCCCTTTTCAGGCTGCATTCTCTGGGCCCAAGCAAGGTCATGAAAAAGAGCCCCCTGAGGGTGGTATCTCCTTTGGGAGATCCTCCTGGAGCAGGGAGCACATACCCTGGTTCCTTGCCTGAGAGGAGGACT
This sequence comes from Loris lydekkerianus, assembly GCA_963574355.1. Taxonomy (NCBI): domain Eukaryota; kingdom Metazoa; phylum Chordata; class Mammalia; order Primates; family Lorisidae; genus Loris; species Loris lydekkerianus. The sequence continues at coordinate 3,033 of CAUYPK010124573.1, read as the reverse complement.
GCATTCCTTTGCTAATTTTAGGATTATTTTCTGCCTTCAGACCTCTGGCCAATTGTGACATACTTCCTCAAACCTCCTGCCCTCAGGATAGGAAAATCAGGATTTAAACCCCTAGACAGAAGGCCCAAAAGGGCTGTTCACTTGCGCCCTCCTCCATTGATAGAGGTTCTGTTCCCCTTTCTTTCCCTTATCTATTTCTTTAGCTTTCAATAAACTGTCCTTTCACTGACTGGAGCAGTCTGTGGTTTCATTCCTTGAACCTCAAGATCAAGGACCTGCAGAGAAATTCCAGCTACAGAAGGGTATTGTGAGAGGGAGAAGGTGGGGGTGGGGGATGGGAGTGGGAAGAGGAGGGATGCAGTGATGCTTACGTTGGTCATAGCTAGGTAAAAGCATTTTCCTTTTATAGGGAGGAGTGAAGGGGCCTAGAAAGACCCAGGTGGGGAAGGAGGTAGGTTGAAAGGACAGCACGTTTGTTCCGGCAATGAAGCAGGGAGGGTCTGAGACTGTCCTGCTGTCAGGAGAGGCTGTTAAGGAAGGGCTGTGTGTGAGCACACAGGCTGTGGGGGTGTGTGTCTCAGCTCAGGGCCCTGGGGGAGGGGCAGAAGCTGAGCCGACATTCAGTTAACAAGTATTTTGTTCTGACTGGTCAGTAGGAACAAAACAGTTCAGCTAATCACTTAGAAAGCAAAGAATTGGAATCTGGAAGGTCTACGTCTGGCCTTGTCATAAACAAGGGGGCATTGTGAGTTACCTGAAGCCTACAGGGAAGTGTTACTGAACCAAAGAGGGGTCTGCTCGACCAAGAGTTGCAGGAGGAGGAGAAGGTTTTATTGTAGGCACCAGACAAGGAGTGCAAGTGGCAAGCACTAAAGATCCAGATCCCACCACGGCTTAGAAGTCTGGGTTTATGAAGACAGGAGTGCATTTTAGGCAGGCAAATTTGCAAATCAGTACATGGAAATTATACGTTGACCAGCCGAAAAGGGTGGGGAATCCTGAAGGAGAGGGGCGGGACTGGGAAGGATTCAGAGATTCCCAGATGATTAGAAAGGAATGTTCAGATGGGTGTGACAAACCACTCAGGGGAGATTTAGAAGGCACAATGGAGATGTAAGTCCAATTCCTCAGTTCTTCCTCATCTACATTTTCCATCCTACAGGGGTCTCTGTAAAAAACAGGACAACACATGTTAACTTTCCATAGGGAACCAAAATGCCTCATGGCTGCCTTACCTGGAAAACCATTGTTATTCCCATCCCAAGTTTAAGATTGGCCAGGTGCCCAGAACTTCAACTGCAGGCACTTAAGATTTTCCTTTATTTCCGTGGGGGTGTGTGTGTGTGCTAAAACAGCTCCTGCTCTAAGAAGGGTGCTGTTCACAGTGAGCCATTTCTCAAAACACTAATGGGGGGGAGACAAGATGACGAACTGAAGCCAGCTTTCCACAGAGGCTCCCATGCAGAAGGAGAGTTAAGGGACAAAAATTTAGTAAGTAACCTGGTGGATTTGAGCTGCACCAAGAGAGAAGATTGAAGAATGCACATCAAAGCCGCTGAGGTGAGCTGCAACCACAAGGATGCAAACAAAAGGTACAAAATCCATCACCAAGTGGATGGGAGTACCCCCTCCCCCATGAGACCAGCTCAAGAGCCCCACTAATAAACAAACAGGCAGAAATTAAAGGCCCTCCCACTACACTCCATGGGAGAGACCTTTTAAAAACTGGACCTACCTCCCCTACTAGGGTGCCATGGCGTTCTCCTGCCAGGCATAAAACTGTATAAAACTGCAAATATCCTTTGCCAGCACCCCTGAACTCCCAACACCCCCCTCCACTCACACTGAGATCTGGAGGCCTGTCCCCCAGGAGTTCAGATTCTTGGGTGATTTCTCAAGGGGTGTGGACAGTGCCCGAGCTGCAGCTGGTCAGCGCTGACTCTGAGGCATGTGAGCAAGGAGAGGGCAGTCAGCTGAGGGGGAGTCACGCCAGGGCAGCACTTTCCTGAGGCGTGGTGCAGCAGCCCTTCTTGGGCAACAATATGGCCAGGCATAAAACTGAGGGAAACTAAACTGTACCTTCCCCGTTCACAGTGCTGAGCTCCCAGCACTCCCCTCCACTCTCACTCTGAGGTCCGGGGGCCTGTCCCCCAGGAGTCTGGATCCTTGGGTGATTTCTTGTGGGGTTTGGACAGTGCCTGAGCTGTGCTGTCTCTGGGGTGTGGAAGCGAGAAGAGGACGGTCGGCTAGAAGGGAACCACTCTAGAGCGGCGGTTCCCTGAGACGTGGAGTGGCGGCTGTCTTCTGGCAGTGGTGCGGCCAGACATAAAACTGTGTGGAACTGTGTGTGCTCACTACCTACAGCTCTGGGCCCCCAGCACTCTCCTTCGCCCTCACTCTCAGATCTGGAGGCCTGTCCCCCAGGAGTACAGATTTTTCAGTGATCTCTCAAGGGGTGTGGACATAGCATAAACTGTGGCTGGTCAGTGCTGACTCTGGGGCATGGGACCGAGGAGAGAAGGGTCAGATGGGTGCCCACACTAGAGCAGCAGTTCCCGGAGGTGGATCAACAGCCATTTTTTTTTAACAGCAAAACGGCTCACTCCTGGATATTCTGAAGCCACACCCCCTATCTCCCTGGGCAACCATAGGAGGCCACCTGTGAGTAAAGGATTTGCCTGACGCTGCTCACAAACCCAGGAAGCTTCCAGGGTGGGGCCGACTCAGAGAGATAACTGAATACAAACCTCCAGCAGCAAAGACAGGACAGGACATTGGAACTCAGAACAGCTTCTCTTCTGCAGGCGATTTTAGCAGGAACAGAGACAGAATCCCGCAAAGTTGTTCTGCTTTTTTCTGTTAGTAACATCAATCAGGGGTGGGGATAAGCCTGAGTGAACCCCCCCCACCTTCATCAAGTGCCTGAGGATGTCAGGCCTCACCTCCTCCTGGTAGATAGCAGCAGAGTGCAGAGGGCTGGCAGATTTCCTTGCGATTCAGGGAGGTGCAAACACCTCGAGTATTTGTTCACTA
>CAUYPK010124572.1:0-50518 GCA_963574355.1 Loris lydekkerianus | reverse complement strand
AGTCCGGGAAGGAGATCGAGCCGTAAGGCCCGTTCTAGAAGGTATATAAGATGTTGCTTCAAGCGGTACAAGAACAGTCAAATGCAATGCATAATTGTGTTTGTTAAAGTACTTTAAACTTGTTAATAAATTTAAAATTTTTGCCTCTTGCAAGGGGCATGACGCGGGGATAGGAGACAGGATAAAGTTCCCATTTTTACGAAATTACAGTCAGCCCTATGTATTCTTGGGTTTCGTATCCCTGGACTCAACCCAGCCTGGAATTAAATTTTTTTTTTTTTTTTTTGCAGTTTTTTGGCTGAGGCTGGGCCTGAACCCACCACCTCCGGCATATGGTGCTACCCCCCCCCCTTTTTTTTGGAGACAGAGTCTCACTTTGTCACCCTCAGTAGAGTTCCAAGGCATCATTACTCCCAGCAACCTCAAACTCTTTTGTTTTTTTTTTTTGTAGAGACAGAGTCTCACTTTACCACCCTTGGTGGAGTGCCGTGAAGTCACAGGACCCACAGCAACCTCCAGCTCTTGGGCTTCTTGGATTCTTCTGCCTCAGCCTCCCGAGCAGCTGGGACTACAGGCGCCCACCACAACGCCCGGCTATTTTTTGGTTGCAGTTCGGCCGGGGTTGGGTTTGAACCCACCACCCTTGGTATATGGGGCAGGCACCCTACTCACTGAGCCACAGGCACCACCCTCAAACTCTTGGGCTCAAATGATCCTCTTGCCTCAGCCTTCAAAGTAGCTGGGACTACAGGCACCTGCCACAATGCCTGGCTTGGTTTTCCATTTTGAGTAGAGATAGGGTCTCACTTGGCTCAGCATGGTCTGGAACTCCTGAACTCAGGCTATCCGTCTGCCTCTGCCTCCCAGAGTGCTAGGATTACGGTTGTGAGCCACCATCCCCGGCCAAAATATTTGGAAAAAAAAAAAAAAAAAAAAAAAGCACAACAATAAAAATAATATAAATAAAATATAATACAGTACATGTATAACGACCATTTTACATAGCACTTACAGCATATTAGGTATTATAAATACAGAAAGTCCTAGAATAACATTGTTTTGTTCAACTCAGTTTTGTTATAATTTTGATGAGAAAGGGAGGACCCCTTGAGACCAGACTGGGCCACACAGCAAGAGACCCCATCTTTACAAAAAATAGAAAAATTAGCTGGCCAGCCCACAGTCCCAGCAACTGGCAAGGCAAAGCCAGAGGATAGTTAGAGCCAGGAGTTGGAAGTTGCACTGAATTAATATCTAACTACAGCATTCCAGCCGGGGGCAATAAGAGCAAGACTCCACTCAAAAAATTTAAAAAGTGTATGGGAAGATGGCTCGGCGCCTGTGGCTCAAGCAGCTAAGGCGCCAGCCACATACACCTGAGCTGCCGGGTTCGAATCCAGCCCAGCCTGCCAAACAACTATAGCTACAACCAAAAAAAGCCGGTGTTGTGGAGAGCGCCTGTAGTCCCAGCTACTTGGGAGGCGGAGGAAGGAGAATCGCTTGAGCCCAGGAGTTGGAGGTTGCTGTGAGCCAGGGCGACGGCTTGAGGCTCTGTATCAAAAAAAAAAAAAAAAAAAAAAGTATATGGGAAGATATACTTAGGGTATACAGAAATCCTGTGCCGTTTTTATCAGGGACTTGCGCATCCTTGGATTTTGGTAAACTTGGGAGGCCCTGAAATCAAATAGAACTACTTAATCCTTTTAAAGTTATAAGAAGAGTATATAGTTATCTCCGTTTTGATTAAGCCCCAAGGGTCACAGAGGTTAAGTAACCCGCCTATGGTTGCAAAGCCAGCATTACAACTCCAAAGCCTAGGTGACCATCTACACAGTAAATCCAAACTCCCCCCTCCCCCCCCAATCTTACACTCGAGGTGGCAGTCCGGTCAGTATACTGCCGCCTGAGGATTAAGGGTCCTATCAGCATTTTAAGCAGAAGGGAAAGATATGTAGTTTTAGGAAAGGGTGTGGGCCCAGCCCTGATGCCCCACCTTCCTACTTTTGTCACCAACCAAAAGGAAGTGCTGGAAAGCCTACCCCTGACATCAAGGCTACTCTCGCCGGCCCCCGCCCTCCCGACGTCACGGCCAGTAGGTGCAGTGCCCGCCTAGGGGCCCCTGCTGGGCCGAGGAGGAAGAGCCAGGTCCTTCCCGCTGCTGGCCCGTTACCTGCGAGCCCCGCTCTCCCTGGCACCCGCCCGGCCACCCCCGGGAAAAACGTGACATCCCGGTGCTTCGCAGCCGCATCGCTGCCTCACCGCGCCGCACCATGAGCAAGCGCCTGCAGCTAGTCCTGCGCCAGCTCCGCCGCCCGCCGCTGCCCCCGGGCCCGCCGCGCCGTTTCCGCGTGCCCTGCCGCGCCAGCAGCGGCGCCAGCAGTGGCGGCCGGGATGGCCTGCTCGGGCAGCGGCGGCCGCAGGACGGCCAGGCCCGGCGCGGCTGCAGTCCCAGCGGCCGGGCGCCCGCGGCGCGGGACTCGATCGTCAGGTGAGTGCCCGGCCTGGCCCCGGAGGTCTCTGCCGGGTCTGGAAGCCGCGGTTGGCTCGTGGGGCCAGGAATACTTGGGGCCGACTAGTTAGGGGCGCCTGGCGGTTGGCTGGGAAAGCGCGGGTTCGGGGAAGGCGGCCATGCGCGCGGGCTGAGGACGGGGGCGCCCTGGGGCCGAGCGAGCTGGGGAATCAGGCGGGCGAGAGCATCCCCGGCCGGCGCGGAGCGGCGCGAACCGCCCGCCCCACACGCCCCGCTCCACGTGCGCCGCCGGCTCTGATGCAATCGCGCCGGGCGGCCAGACAGGAAAGGGGCGGCGCGGCGGAGCCGGGAGCCGGGAGGGGGTGCGGGCTGGCGGGGTGCGGGCTGGCGCTGTGTGCCCGCCAGTCCGGAGTTCGGGGCAGGGCGGCCCCCACCGGCTCCGAGAGGGCTCTGCGCCGGCGGCGTCGGCTTCTGGCAGCCACCGACGCTTTGAAGTTGGCCTTCTCCCCAGCGCCGCCTCCCCCTGCCGGGGCATGGAGGGAGTGGGTTCCGCGATCGGCGTCACCATGTCCTCAAAGTCCCGTGGTGCCGGGTCCGCCGGGTAATCCGCGGGACCAGCCGCAGATAGGTCACGGCCACCTGGTTCCCGCCTACACACCTGGAGCTCCGCGCGCAGCTGTACCGGGAAGGCGCTCTTCGGGCCCGAGCGCGCCTGGGGAGCTCCGGGCCGGGCTGCGCCGCCGCAGTCCCCGGCGGGAGGCGCCACCTGCGCTCCCAGCGCGTTCTCACCCCTCGCTTGCGCGCTCGGACTCCCGGCCCTCAGTGCAAGAGGGAGCCTTGGAGAAGTGTCGCTAGGACCCAGACCGGGCGGGGCGGGGCGGCAAAGCCCCCTCCTGCCTCCCTGCGAACTAGCTAGCCGGGGGTACGAGTTCCAGCCTGCAGTTTCCACGCGCAAGCTGCTCTACCGCCTTACTCACAGCCTCTTCCTTTTTTTTCTACCCTTCATTTTTAAGGTCATTGCCTCATCCCAGTTCCCTGCCCTGCCCCCTTCCTCGTCTCTTCCTCCCCTCTCTCTGTAATATGAATTTCTTTTTTTCTTTTCGTTATATAATTTTTTCCAAGTCTTTTCTGTGCTTATCTTTTGTATAGTTGAGATTGCATTTTTATCTATTTTTTAAAATTTCAGAATATTGGTGGATGCACATGTTTCGTTCACATGCTGTTTTTGTACGGATTGAGTCACAGTTACACCCGTAAACGTGCTCGTCACACGGATAGTGTGCGCTGTACCTAATGGCTGTAAATTTACCCCTTCCAGTCCTGCCCTGCCCTCCCCTGTAATATGAGTTTCTGAGGCTGTTCAGATGTGGCAGATTCTAAGGGGCTGGATTGTGTCTTACAGTCACTGTTGGCTAGGTGGCAGTCAGGGTATATTTGTCATTGCCTGCACCTGAATATTGCTGCACCTTTCATTGAGTTATGCGCATGGTTTACCAAATTCTCAGCCCTGCAAGGGATTCCCCCTGACTTGTAGAAAAAGGGTGTGTGTGGGGGGAATTTGGCTAGAGGTCACCTGGAGTAGATATCCAGAAGTGTGGAGTATTGGTAGAAAAGTTAAAGAATGAGCTCCCTCAAAAGCCCAGTGACCCATTATACTGATGGTGTGACTACATGACCATCATTCTGAAATTTTCAGTTGGCAGTGCAGGTAAAGGTCATTTTAGGAAATAGTATGATTTTGAATTGTTGTCTGTCAACCCTCTGTTGACATCTGGTAAAATCAAGAAAGCGCTGGCAGCATCAAAACTTGCAGAATGGGTCTCAGCAACTCAATGAACACCCCAGGGGAAAAAATGATGTGATCTAAGGAAGGCTAGACTTGAAGAAATGCTGCCAACACTTTTTTTTTTAGACAGAGTCTCAGTGTGTTGCCCTTGATAGAATGCCAGGGCATCATAGCTCACAGCAACCGCAAACTCTTGGGCTCAGAGATCCTTTTGCCTCAGTTTTTCATTTTGATAGAGACGGGGTCTCACTCTTGCTTAGGCTGGTCTCAAACTTAAAGGATCCACCCACCTCAGACTCCCAGAGTGCTAGGATTACAGGCATGACTAGCTGCTGCCAATGCTCTTGTGGCACAGAGGGTGATATTGTGGGGGGAGAGGGGAGGCAGAACCCCTAAAACACTGACAAACAAGAACAAAAGCAATGACTTTGAATCAAAAAGAAGAGTCAGATCCTGATTGTGAAGTTTCAGAATACCTTAATATCAATTCATTACGTTTTCCTCTAAATATATATTTTGTATATACACATAAAAACATATATATACATATGAGTGAGACATATATATACGTATGAATGGTTTATAGCAAAAAAAATCTACGTTTAAATCTAAAAAATTCTGTCATTACTTAGGGAATAAACATACTATGTTAACAAAGAATTGCACCATAGTTTAACGTGTAGCATTTTCATAATGGTTCATAAAATGATGGTCTTTCATTCTCTCTTAGGTTTGATGGAACACAGTAAATACGATTATCCTATTTAAGTTCGCAAGTCAGAGTTGTGCATAATGTAGGAAACAGGCCAGGCTCCTGTAATAGACACCCCAAATACTGGGCACTTGACTGTCCAGAGCGCAGTCCCAGGGAGGTAGGATGACCCTGTGATACCTACTCACTGCTCCAACTCGGAGTAAAAGACAGCTGCTCAGTTTCATCACTCCCAGCCAGCAAGGGAAAGGGGCCAGGTGACTGGTGCAGGTTCTTCTTATCTGTACACTACTCACCTGCAGGCCACAAGTCAGTCACGTGACCCCACCCAGCTACAGATTAGAGAAACAGGCAGATAAGCTGTCTGAACACCAGTGGCGTCTTTGGAGGCAAGGGCTTTGGAAATCCTTACTATTTATAGAAGCATACCTCTTTATCTTTGAAAAAGTTGAGTAATTGAAGTGTAGAATATTTTGTTTTTTAATTTCAGAGTGATATGAGCATACAAATGTTTAGGTTACATTGTTTTCATTTGTAAGGTAAAGTTCAAGTTATAGCTGAGCCTTTCACACATGGGGGTTGCTGAACACACACACATTGTGCACATTAGGTGAGAGCCTGACAATCACCCTCCCTTCTCCCTCCTCTCCCTGCCTCCTTGCTAGATCAGTATTTTTCTTTTTCTTTCTTTTTTTATTTTGAGACAGAGTCTCACTATGTCACCCTTGGTAGAGTCCTGTAGCATCACAGCTCATAGCAACTTCAAACTCCTGGGCTCTTGCCTCAGCTTCCCGAGTAGCTGGGACTGCAGGTGCCCACCACAATGCCCGGCTATTTTTTTTATTGCAATTGTCATTGTTGTATTAGCTGGCCCAGGCTGGTTTCGAACCTGCCGGCCTCAGTGTATGTGGCTGGTGCTCTACCCACTGAGCTATGGGCACCACCCTTTCTTTTTCTTTTCTTTTTTTTTCTTCTGAGGCAGTCTCACTTTGTCACCCTCAGGAGTTCATGACCAGCACAAGCAAAAAACAGCAAGAGAACTAAAATTAGAAGTGGAACCTAAAGATGTGTCTGAAGTGCTGCAGTCTCAGCATCAGACTTGAACAAATGGGCAATGAAGAGAGTGGAAGATGAAGAAAGTGGTTTCTTAAGATGAAGTCTGCTCCTGGTGAGGATGCTGTGAAGTGCGTGTCCCATCTCTGAAAATAAGTTCAACTCAAGGAGGTGTTCAGTCCCGGGAGTGCAGAGGAGTATAGTCCAGGGGAGGCAGGGACTCCTCTAGAGGTCATCCTACCTCCAGGGACTGTGCTCCTCTGCACTCCGTTAGAGTGCTGTGCTGTTAGAGCTCACAGCAACCTCAAACTCTTGGGCTCAAGTGATTCTCTTGCCTCAGCCTCCCGAGTAGCTGCAACTACAGGCACCTGCCGCAATACCCAGCTATTTTTTAGAGACGGGGTCTCTCTCTTGCTCAAACCCATGAGCTCAAGCAATCCACCTGCCTCGGCCTCCCAGAGTACTAGTATTACAGGTGTGAGCCACCATGCCCAGCCTAGATTAGTATTTTTCTGAAATGTAGACTATTATTAATCAATAGGCTTGGCATCCAGGGATATACTTAAGTTGGTAGTGTTCAGTAACATTACCAGCTGCTGTCTCTTAAACACTTTGGCATGGTCTCAACTAGTCGCAGGGGAGGCAAGGAACATGGCCATTATTACAAGGCAGTTCCTCTAACACACGTTACTGCACACAAAGCCAGAAGAGGAACGTGAGTCCGTGGTCGTAGCAGAGAGAGTCAGAAATTCAGTGTAATGGTTGTTACCATCTTTAGTAATAGATGACTGGGTTTTAGCTACACATGGCAGCCCAACTAGAGAACCCCTGTTCTTGGTCAGAAAGCAAGTAGACAAAGCTATTTTTCTTCCCCAAGGACACAGAAATCTCTGACTAGAAACATGTTTGCTACTTTTTAGATTTGTTGAGCTTAGTGGCTCCTTTCTTCCTTGCTTGCTTTGCTTGTAACTGTAAAAATAGAGAGTAATCCGAAGAATGAAACATTACACCTAAGGCAAGTTACAGGGAGCATGAGCCAGTTTTGTTTTGTTACCTTAGGTGGTAACAGCATTGATCCCCTTTACATACCTGCACAGACATGCCTCTGAGATGGTGTGGGTTTGGTTCCAGCCACCACAATGAAGCAAATGTCACAATAAAATGAGTGACATGAATTTGTTGATTTCCTAGTACCTGTAAAAGTTAATGTTTACACATTAATTATATGATAGTCTTCTAACTGTGCAATAGTCCTATGTCTAAAAAAAAAAAAAAAAAAAATGCTTGCCTTCATTAAAAACAGTTTATTTTCAAAAAATGCCAATGATCATCTGAGCCTTCAGCAAGTTTTGATCTTTTTGTTGGTAGGAGTCTATTGACTGAACAAGGTGGTGGTTGCTGAAGGGTGGAGTGGCTGTGGCAATTTCTTAAAATAAGACAACGAAGTTTGCTGCATTGAAGGACTTTTCCATTCAAGAAAAATTCTTTGTCATGTGATGCCGTTTGGTAGCATTTTACCCACAGTAAAACAATTGGCGGCAATCCTCTCAAACCCTGCTGCTACTTATCAAGCACAGTAGAGCCTCCATCGTTGACCACCTCCCTCCATTGACCTTCTCCTTGAGTTAACCTAATTTTCATAGACTGGACACGCACTGCATATATAGAGTAGGCTTCGTTCCTTCGGCTGACCACCTCTGTATGTTAACCAGTTTGTTACAGTCCCTTGTGGTCAGCATACAGAGGTCCTACTGTGCTGAGTGGGAGGAATATTCTCAATCCTTGGTTGGCATTTCGATAGTGTTCACAGCATCTTCACCAGGAGCAGACTTCATCTTAAGAAACCACTTTCTTCGCCCTCCACTTTCTTCATTGCCCATTTGTTCAAGTCTGATCCTGAGATTGCAGCACTTCAGACACATCTTCGGGTTGTGATGGAAGATGGAGAAACCAAGCCTATAAGCACTAAAATTAGTTCTCTTGCTGTTTTTTGCTCATGCTTGTCTTGAACTCCTGAGTTCGGGTGATCCATCAGCCTGGGCCTCCCAGAGTGGTAGGATTACAGGCGTGAGCCACCAAGTCCAGCCACTTTTTTTTTTTTTTTTTTTTAAACAATCTCACTCTGTCACTCTGGGTAGAGTGCCCTAGCATTATCACAACTCACAGCAACCCCAAACTCTTGGGCTCAAGCAATCTTCTTGCCTTACCCTCCCAAGTATCTGGGACAAAAGATGTGCACCGCCATGCCTTGCTAAATTTTCTGGGGTTTTGTAGTCCAGGTCTCGCGGGATTACTCAGGCCTGGCCTCAAGTCATCCTCCCACCTCAGCCTCCCAAAGTGCTGGGATCAGCAGTGTGACCCTTAGGTCCTGGCCAGCAACCTACATTTTTACCAAGCTCTCCAGATGATCCTTATGCTGAGAGCTGCTCAAGATCCACATCTCAAAGCCTTCCCAGACCAACCGAAAATAAAGACCCAAAGTAGCCAAATCAGCAGTATGACAGGTTGGAGAGAGTGTAGCATATGGACCTCAGTCACACATTATTGGACAGATGGATGTTAGAGCTCATTTATAAGGTGATTTGTAAATTCTTCACATGCTCTCATTTATTCAACACGGTAGTATAATTGATTAACTGGGAATTAATTTGCTTTATCCCAAGCGTTTCTTTTTCTTTTTCTTTTCTTTCTTTTTTTTTTTTTTTTTTTTGAGACGACAGAGTCTCACTTGGTCATCCTTGGTAGAGTGCTGTGTTATCTAGCTCACAGCAACTTCAAACTCTTGGGTGCAAGTGATCCTCTTACCTCAGCCTCCTGAATAGCTGGGACTATAGGCACCTGCCACAAGGCCCGTCTATTTTTAGAGACGGGGTCTTGATTATGCTCAGGGTGGTCTCGAACTCCTGAGCTCAAGCTATTCACCCACCTGTCAGAGTGAGCCACTGTGCCAGAACTATCCCACGTGTTTCAAAACAAAACAGACAGAAATGGTCACAGGTCACAGATACTTGCCTGCCCTCCCAGTCTACTTGTAGCTCAGTTAGCAGTACAAAGGGGATCCTCTTTTGAGGCCTTTAAACTTTTTCTGAGCACCCCTCCCTCCTTGACCTCCTCCTGCTGAGCTAGTGTCTTCTAGTCACATCTTTCTACTCCCTCTGAAAACTGGGAGAGCTGCCTGAAGCCTTTCAGTCCCTGGCAATTTACTGCTGATGGTATCTGGCTGGAACTTTTTCACCTTGAATTTTTTTGCAAGATTCCATGGGAGACTGAAAACCAAGTTTTTCAATGATCTTAAAACTGAAGCTGGGGCACTGCCTTGGCTGAACCTGTAGTCTATTGCGAGAGGGGGGAAAACTATTTCCTGGGAGTGTTCATGGTGAAGGTGGCCTCTGAAATCACTCCTCCTGGAAGGCTCCAGAAGGAATGCCTGGCCCTCACCATATTGACTTGTGCAGCCTGGGCTGGCACCCTCACCTCCAGGGAGGCCAAGGTGAAGGTGACCTCTGCTGGGCCTTTAGGAGGTCGAAATGCAGACTGCACTGCCCTGAGAAGTGAGAAGCTTTTTTCCCAGAATTAGGAGGTCTTTGTAGAGTTGTCAGATTCGATGTGTCCTCTGCGTTTGTGCAGCCTTTCTTTCCTTCCCTTCTTTCTGTTCCTTCGTTACACTCTGGGCCCTGAACCTTATCCTGATAAGGTCCTGTCCAGCAGCAAGCCCCTCCCTACCCTGTCCTCACTACCCTTCCCCACCTGTGTTTGTTTTCCCAGTGGACGCCAAATTTTCTTTCTTAAGGGGGTAGAGTATGGTGGAGGAAGATTATTTAAAATAGAAACCCAAACCTTTGTGGGGTTTTTTTGTTGTTTTGTTTTTTTGAGACAGACTCTCACTCTGTCACCCTGGGTAGGGTGCTTTGGCATCATCAGAGCTCACAGCAACCTCAGACTCTTGGGTTCATGCCATCCTCTTGCCTCAGCCTCCAAGTAGCTAGGACTACAGACGCGCACCATGACGCCTGGTAGTTGTTCTATTTTAGTAGAGAAGGGGTCTCAATTCTTGCTCAGGCTTGTCTTGAACTCCTAAGCTTAAGCAATCCACCTGCCTCAGCCTCCCAGAGAGCTAGAGTCACAGGCATGAGCCATCAGGCCCAGCTCCAAGCTTTTTATTATAGTAAACTTGGAAAACACAGGGAAAAATCCATCTCTAGAAAATTACTGTTGGCATCTAATAGTTTGTCTCCCTCTGCATATTTTTAGAAATGGGTTGCCATTTTCTATACTGTGTTACTGTCTTGATTTCATTGTAAATCATGCACACTGTATTATCAATCTGAAAGGAAGTAGCAAGCGGCAGAATCAATATATATATTAATATAAGTGGAGAGTTTATTTGGTGCAAGCTTGAGGATCGCAACTGAGTAGCATAAATTTCAGGCTAAGCAGCAGTTGTAAATGAGTCTTTAAAGGAAAAAGTCCCCTTGTACCTCCTGCTAATCCACTTTAAACTACTTTTAAAGGGGAGGCTGAGAGTGAGGCTGCTAGTCTGGAACAAATGACGTTAACCTGTTGCCCCCAGGCGTGGGTGTGAGGAGGAGAGGATGACTGAGGTCCCATCCTCAGGTCTCTCCACCAAGCTCCCCACCCACACTGCCCTGAGCTATTTTTCTTTTCTTTTTTTTATTTATTTTTTATTTTTTGCTATTTTTCTTTTCTCTGTATGCTAGAACATCCTTCTGTTTTCTCATTGTTTTTACTTGCAATAATGAACATTCTGTGAAAACATGTTGTGTCATTCCTTTCTACTCATTAACCAAGAAATGACTGTATTTTTTTTTTCCACCATGTAGAGAAGTCATACAGAATTCAAGAGAAACTCTGAAGTTATTGCAAGAAAAAAACCCCGCCTTTCAGCCAGTTCTTGCTATTATTCAGGTAAGCTGACAACAGCGCTCAGTCCTATTTGGGGATGGCTTTCAATCTAAAAAAATTTCATGCAAAAGACCATTTGCAGCTCTTGTCAGAGAAGGGCTGGCTAGGTTGGAAGTGCTGTGGGTTTTCCTTTCAAATTTAGCTTCCTCGGGGTCTGGGCAGGTCCTTCCCTGTTTGCAAGCTGTCTCTCGTGAGTCTTCCTCTCTGAGGCTTTCAGAGGTCGGGAGGTAGGCACCCACACAGCATTATACACGATAAGTTGTGGTCTGTGTGTGTTCATAACTGCTTACCAAATGTTATTGGAGATGATATGGGGAAAAAATTCCCCTATGTTTCCACTGGATGGCAGATGCTAGGTAAAACCTGGGTATATATGGCTTGGCAACTGTACCACAGTGGTTATGGCGCCGGCCACGTGCACCGAGGCTGGCCGGTTTGAACCCAGCCCAGGCCACCTAAACAACAAGGACAGCTGCAACAAAAAAATAGCTAAGTGTTGTGGCAGGTGCCTGTAGTCCCAGCTACTTGGGAGGCTGAGGCAAGAGAATCGCTTAAGCCCAAAGTTTGAGGTTGCTGTGAGCTGTGACCAAGGCACTCTACCCAGGGTGACAGCTTGAGACTCTGTCTCAAAAAAATAAATAAGAAAAAATAAAAATAAATAAAATAAAACCTGGGTATTTGTGATCTTTTTACCTGATATCTAATTTTTTGAGACAGAGTCTTATTTTGTTGCCATCTGTAAAGTGCTATGTGAACTCTTGAACTCAAGCGATTCTCTTGCCTCAGCCTCCAAAGTAGCTGGGCCTTCAGGTACCCTCCACAATGCCCTGCTATTTTAATTTTTTTTTTCTTTTTGCTTTGCCCCTTCCATCGTGTGAAGCACATAGCCATTTTTAGAGACCGGGTTTTCGCTCTTGCTCAGGCTGGTCTTGAACCTATGAGCTCAGGCAATTCACCTGCCTCAGCCTCCCAGAGTCCTAGGATTACAGGCGTGAGCCACAGCGCCTGGCCTTTACCTGATATCTTAAAGCCTGCCATGAGGTTCCACAGCCAAGGGCCAAAAGTCATCAGCATGTCAGAAGGGCTTTGCAAGCCGCGGACATCTTTTGGCTGCAGCACGCTGGTTCTGAGCTGCAGTTGGCACTGTTTGCCATCCTGATTGGCACACTTATGTGGTGGCAGGTGCCGAGAGAAAATGAGGTGAGCCAAGTCTGTGAGCTAACATAGCCCAACGGTTGGGTATTTGGCGTGCACTTTGTGTATCAAAATAGCAGCCTCAAGTCCCATCAGCACTGTTTTTGAAGACTGTAGTGCTCTGCTTCAGTTTCTTACATTCTTTGAGATCTATATCCCCTTGCAAAGAAAAATTAGAACAATAGAAAAAAAATTAAATTAGGAGCATGGGGCTCCTGGGAGTCTGCCTCTTCTTTGGCTTTCTACCTGGGGGCAGACCATTAAACTCTTGTTTGTGTTCTCATTTAGAGAGGAGTGCTCGCTAGGTTACCATGAATGTCTTACAATATGAGGGATTTTTATTTATTTATTTATTTTTGAGACAGAGTCTCACTTTGTCACCCTTAGTAGAGTGCCATCATAGCTCACAGCAACCTCAAACTCTTGGGCTCAAGTGATTCTCTTGCCTCAGCCTCCCGAGTATTTGGGACTACCGGCGCCCGCCACAACACCCAGCTATTTTTAGAGATGGGGTCTCGCCCTGGCTCAGGCTGGTCTTGAACCTGTGTTCTCAGGGAATCCACCTGCCTTGGCCTCCCAGAGGGCTGGAATTATAGGAGTGAGCCACTGCTCCTGGCTCAGGGATTTCGATTTTTTAAAAAAGTGGTATAACTTGAAAGTCTGAGAAATTAATATGTTCATAAATACTTCCCATTGGTCCTTTTTTGTAAGCAGTATGATTCTTTCTCTGCCTTTTCCTTATGCTCTTTGTAATTAGATGATTTCTCATCCCCAAATCGGTCTCTGTATTCTGTTTTGTACCTTTTCAAGATACTATGAAGTTGTTATCTTCTCTTTCCTCCCTTCTCCTAAGGCAGGTGATGATAACTTGATGCAAGAAATCAACCAGAATTTGGCTGAGGAGGTGAGGACTATTGGTTTTTTAAAAAATATTCATGATCATTTTTAACAATATATTCTCTTACAGTGACGGATAACCTTTTGTTCCCTTTTCAGGCTGGTCTGAACATCACTCACATTTGCCTTCCCCCGGACAGCAGTGAAGCTGAGGTAATTAATTACTGCTGGGCCCTTAAACTCGCACTTTCCTTTCCTCTTTAGACGTATTAGCGCCTTTAACGTGGCTGGAACAGATCCAGGCTTTTCTTGCAGCTGAGTTGTGAGAGGAGGAGTCCCCTTTTTTCTCTGATGTAAATGCTTCTTGGTCTCTTTGTCCTTGACTGCACGTTCCTCTGGAAGACTTGAGCTCCGCTTGGTGATTTTAGTCGTGTTTCTTCAGCTGCAGTGGCAGCACCTTTTAATGGAAATTGGCAGGCTGTGGGTATCTGGAGGACTGTCCTGGTCGTACTCTGTCCTGACAGGTTGCTTGACCATGGGCCCTTCCTTTGGCTTCTCTGGGTCACAGTTTCCTTGTCAATAGAATAAAAGAACAGGACCGAATGATCTGCAGGGTCCTTTCCAGGCTAGCATTCTGTGTTTCCTTCTGTGGCTTACAGAAGAAGCTGCTAAAACGCACCCATAGCATCCCTTTATCTCTGCTGTTGTTCCAGTGATCTGGCTGTTTCTGCCAGCAGAGAATGACAACCTTCTCAGGTGTCATCTCAAGCCTGGGAGAAGCAGCCTCCCCCCTAAACAGAGGTGAGGAAACTGGACCTCTGGCCACGGGTCCCTGTGTCCGGTCCTTCTGTGGCTCACTTTCCTTCCACCTGCCTGTGGCTATCAGGACTGGGTTAGACTTCATGGGATAAGAAAACTTCAGATGAGTTTCTTTGTCACACATGAATGAAGTTTGGAAGTAGGCAGCCCTTGGCAGGGGGCGTCAGCGAGTTGTAGCAACTCAGGCTCCTTCCGTCTGGCCCTCTGCTCTGCTACTTTTGTTGTACTGTCTTCTGTTGGCGTTTCACCTCTACCTGTGACGCTAATAGTCTAGCCAGTGTCATGTAAAAAATAAGTCCAATGCTTGCTTCAACAGCACATATTCTGAAATTAGAACAACAGAGAGATTAGCACGGCCCTGCACAGGAGGAACACAGATTCATGAAGCAGTCTGTATTTTTTATGCCATGGAATCCCATTCAGCCATAAAAAAGATGCAGACCCTATATCTTTTGTATTAACCTGGATGGAGTGGAAACACATTCTTCTTAATAAAGTATCACAAGAATGGAAAAGCAAGTATCCAGTGTACTCAATACTAATATGAAGCCAGCAGATGATCTAATACACGCCCACAGAAGAGGAGAAACTCAAATCAGTTCAAGTTGGGGGAGGAGGATTGGTGTGCTCCCACCTAATGGGCACAGTGTAAGGGTACGTGGCACACCTTCCGGGGGCAGGACACAACTACAACAGGGACTGTACCTAACAAATGCAAACGTTGTAGCCTAATTGTTTGTACCCTCATATTAATCTGAAATTTAAAAAAAAAAAAAAAATAAGTCCAGACTTAGTAAGAGAATTATTTGAAAAGACTATAGCAAGATAAGTGAAGGGACTCTGGTGGTTGGGGCAGTGGTTTGGAAGGTGGCCTGAGGGGACAGTAGATCAGAGAGTGTTTTACCCTGAGGCTGGCCTCCGGAGAGGCTGTCTGCTGGCTCCAGCTGAGGGTGGTCCACGTTTAAGGACCTGGGGGAAGGAGAGAAGCTTCCCCTAAGTATGGTTAACAAGAATTTTGACCTGACTGATGAGTGAGGTAGGCATTTCCATGAGACAATGAATAGGAATATCTAAGGCCTGTGTCTGACTCTCCCTGTGTGAGGGGCCTGCGTGAGTCTTTGTCACCTGAGGAAGAATGTTCTTTGTGGTACACAGAGAGTGAGGGATTTCTTAACTTTCCCTCTTTTCTTTCCTTTTTTTTTTTTTTGAGAAAGTGTTTCAAGCTGTCACCCTGGGTAGAGTGCCCATGGCATCACAAATTGAAGCAACCTCTTAATTCCTGGGCTCAAGCAATTCTCCTGCCTCCACCTCCCAAGTAGCTGGGACTACAGGCACCCACCACAACACCCAGCTTTTTTTTGTTTGTTTGTTTGCAGCCATCATTGTTGTTTGGCCGGCCCGGGCTGGATTTGAACCTGGCAATTCAGGAGTATGTAGCTGGTGCCTTAGCCTCTTGAGCCACAGGTGCTGAGCCACCTTTCCCTCTTTTCTAGGATCAGCTAAAGTTCAACATTGTCACCAGAAAGAAAAAGGAAGGACAAAGACAGGCCCCCACTCTCTTCCCTTTAAGGGCATTTCCTGAAAGTTATACTTCTTCCATGCCATTGGTCCTGCCTCATAGCCTGGCCACACTGCAGGCTGGGAAGTGTAGTCTTTAGACCATTTATTAGCACAGCTAAAAATCAAGATTTTATTACTAAGAAAGAAGGGAAATGGATATCAGGCGAATAGCATCTTCCCCACTTACCTTTGTTATATGTTACAAATGTTAAGTGTTAAATATGTAACAGATATTAAGACACCTGTGATATAAGCACTAACAGCTTGCAAAGAGATTTGCTGTCCATTTGCAGAAGGGTATTCACTGCAGCAGAACTGGCATTTCTTTGGGTTGGTTTGCCACTGATATTGGTAGTCCTTGACTTTTGGGGGAGCTATTGTTTATAATTGACACATAATTTTACATGTTTGTGGGGTATAGTGTGATGTTTCAATACATGTGTGCAATGTATAATGATCTGATCAAGATAGTTATGTCAAACTGTTTATTCTTTGTAGTGATAACTTTCTAAATCTTCTTTTCTAGTTATCTTTTTTTTTTTTTTGAGACCGAGTCTCATTCTATTGTCCAGGCTAGAATGTGGTGACATTACAGCTCACAGCAACCTCAAACTCTTGGGCTTTAGCAATCCTCTTGCCTAGGCCTCCCCAGTAGCTGGGACTACAGGTACCCACCACAAGGCCTGGCTAGTTTTTCTATCTTTAGTAGAGATGGGGTTTTGCACCTACTCAGGCTGGTCTGGAACTCCTGAGCTCAAGCAATCCACCCACCTCAAAAACTCCCAGAGAGCTAGGATTATGGGTGTGAGCCACTATGTCTGGCCTTTTCTAGATATCTTGAAATGTACAGTATATTGTTATTAGTTTACAGTTACCTTACTATGTAATAGAGCCCAGAATTTATTCTTCCTACCTAACTGTAACTTTGTACCTGTGGGCTGACCTCTCCCCATCTCACACCCCTCCCATCCCACCATTTTATTCTTTCTCTGTGAGATCAGTTTTCCTGGATTACAGAGTCTCACTTTATCACCCTTGGTAGAGTGCCATGGTGTTCGGCTTAGGCGATTCTCTTGCCTCAGCCTCCTGAGTAGCTGGGACTATAGGCGCCCGCCACAACACCCAGGTATTTTTTTGTTGCAGTTCAGCTGGGGCTGGGTTTGAACCCGCCACCCTCGGTACATGGGGCCGGCGCCCTACCCACTGTGTTACAGTCTCCACCCCCTCTGTGCCTCTTATTTCAGTTAACATAATACCCTCCAGGTTCATTCATGTTACTATAGAAACAGGACTTCATTACTTTTTATAGCTGAATAGTGTTTCATTATGTAAATATAACCACATTTTCTTTATTCATTCATCCATTAAAGAATATGTGGGTCGACTCCATCTCTTGGTTGTTGTGAACGGTGCTGTAGTAAATGTAGAGTGCAGGTATTTCCCTTTTTTTTTTTTTTTTTGTGTGTATAGAGTCTCACTCTGTCACCCTGGGTAGAGTGGCATCATAGCTCACAGCAACTTCAAATTCTTAGTCTTGAGCAGTTCTCTTGCCTCAGCCTTCCAAGTAGCTGGGACTACAGGCCCCTGCCACAATGTCCAGCTAGTTTTTCTATTTTGTTAGTAGAGATGGGGTCTCTCTCTCGCTCTCTTTTTTTATTTTTTGGAGACAGAGTCTCACTTTGTCACCTTTGGTAGAGTGCTGTGGCGTCATAGCTCATAGTAACCTCCGGGGCTTAAGCGATTCTCTTGTCTCAGCCTCCCAAGTAGCTGGGACTATAGGTGCCTACCACAACACCTGGCTATTTTTAGAGATGAGGTCTCGCTCTGGTCTCCAACCTGTGACCTCAGGCAATCCACTCGCCTCAGCCTCCCAAAGTGCTAGGGTTACAGGTATGAGCCACCTGTGCCTGGCCTGATGGGCCTCACTCTTGCTCAGGCTGGTCTCAAACTCCTGAGTTCAAGCAATCCACCTGCCTCTCCCTCCTACACTACTAGTATTGCAGGTGTGAGCCACCGGGCCCAGCCAGATATTTTTTCAACAAACTGGTTTCAGTACTTTTGGGAAGATACCTAAGTGATGGGAATTGCTGGGTCATGTGGTAGTTATTTTTGTAGGGTTTTTTTTTTTTTTTTTACTTTTTTAGAAATCTCTATAGAGGAATCTATACTGTTTTCTATGATGGCTGCATTAATCTACATTCCCATCAGTAGTGCATAAGTATTATACTTTCTCCACATCCTTGCCAGCATTTTTTTTTTTTTTTTTTGTCCGTCTGATAATAGACACTCTAAGCGGGGTGAGGGGATAGTTCATGGTGGTTTTGATTGCATTTCCTTGGCAATTGGTGTTGGACATTTTGTCATATACCTGCTAGCCACTTATGTGTCTACTTTTAAGAAATGCCTGTATTTTAATCAGATGGGAGGGGTGTGGGTTTTTGTTTTTTTTATTATTTTATTTCATTTTTGCTATTAAGTCCTTATATAGTCTGGATATTAACCTGTTGCTGGGTGCATAGTTTGCAAATACTTTTTCCCATTCTCTAGGTTGTGTCTTGGCTCTGTTGATTGTTTCCTTTGCTTTGCAAAAGTTTTCTAGTTTAGTATAATCCCATTTGTCTATTTTTGCTTTTGTTGCCTGTGCTTTTGAGAGTTTATATAAAAAATCCTTACCTAGGGCGGCACCTGTGGCTCAAAAGAGTAGGGCACCAGCTCCATATACCGGAGGTGGTGGATTCAAACCCGGCCCCGGCCAAAAACTGCAAAAAAAAAAAAAAAAATTCTTACCTACACAATGTCATGAAATATCTCTCCTGTGTTTTCCTTTGGTAGAAATTTTACAGTTTCCAGGGCTTTTTTCTTTAGTTTTAATAATTTTTTTTTTTTTTTTTTTTTTACTTTTTTTGAGACTGAGTCCCACTTTGTCACCCTTAGTAGAGTGCCATGGTGTCATAGTTCACAGCAACCTCAAATTCCTGGGCTTAAGTGATCTTCTTTGCCTCAGCTTCATGAGTAGCTGGGACTACATGTGCCCAGCTAGCTTTTCTGTTTTTAGTAAAGACAGGGGTCTCACTCTTGCTCAGGCTGGTCTCGAACTCCTGAGCTCAAGTAATCCATCAGAATAAGCTCTAAGAGGACAGTTTTGTTTACAGCTGTGTTTCCTTTGCTTAGAACTGGTACAAAGTAGGTGTTAAAAATATATTTGTTGAACGAATGAAAGAATTTTGAGTAAATGAAACAAAATTTTCTTTCCGATTTTATACATCAAATAGCTTTTTTTCTCTCTACCAGCTAGCAGTCCCACAGTGGTTTTTTGCTAGGCAGTGGAACAAAAATGGTAAAATAAAACTTCCTGGGAGTGAGATCCCTTTGGACAAGTTTGTATCTTCTTTCTTATGAGCTTGTGTTAGGTGAAATGAACCAGAATTTTATCTCTTGGTGTAAAATAGAGAAAAGCAGAGAGGACAAAGCAGTGCTTGTTTAGAGACATACCTTGCCATTGATTGGCTATTACACATTAGCTTCCCAAATGTACTTTGGTCTTTTTCGTAGTGAATTAATGTTCTCTATAAAGAGAAGTGGTGTGTGCTTAGAGCTTTTCCATCATATGCCTTTGGTGAGGCTCCCTGTGCGCCACTGGGGTCCAGAGACCCTTGTATGTCATGATTCCTAAGCTTCGTCGAACACTTTGTGTTTGAAGCTCACAGGCTGAACTGGGCCAGGTTGGGGCACCTGGCCTTTGGCCTCATGCGTCCTGGCCTCCCCAGAAACCAGTGGTGTGTTTGGCTTAAAATGACTGTTGACCTAGAATTGTCTTTAGTCTTTCTAAACGTCAATAGCCATTGAGCTTTGGTTTGGTTTGTTTGGTTTTGACACAGAGCAGAGCAAAAGAAAGACAGAGAAGTCACTGAAAAAATTTAGCCAACCTTTTCTTTCTTTCTTTCTTTCTTTCTTTCTTTTTTTTTTTTTTTTGAGACAGAGTTTCACTAAATCACCCTTGGTAGAGTGCTGTGGCGTCACAGCTCACAGCAACCTCAAACTCTTAGGCTCAAGCCATTCTCTTGCCTCAGCCTCCCAAGTAGCTGGGACTACAGGCGCCCACCACAATGTCTGGCTATCTTTATCATTTTCTTTTCTTTCTTTCCTTTTTTTTTTTTTTCTTTGATCTTTTTAAAACATGATGAAAAGAGAAAATAAACCTGTTCGTTGTGCTTTACACCAGGGCTTCAATGAAGAGTAAAAAGCAAAACCAAAAACTGTAACAGATGAATTCAGTTTTTGTATAGTTTCCTTTGTAAACTAATTTTTGGGTTTTTGTCTTGTTTTCTCTTTAGATTATAGATGAAATCTTGAAGATTAATGAAGACATCAGAGTACATGGCCTTGCTCTTCAGATCTCAGAAAACTCATTTAGCAACAAAGTCCTCAATGCCTTGAAACCTGAAAAAGATGTCGATGGGTAAAAAAACATTTTGAAAAAAATTGACCTATTGCTAAATCGCTTTTGCTGCTGTGATTTTTTTCCCCTCTTAAATTTTTTTTATTTCTTTCAACTATGTTAGTAATTAGGAAATGAAAAAAATCATTTAAAATATGAATTTGAGGACTCTTAAAATTCTGCATACAAAAGGCATGAATTTTTGGGAAATACACAAATGCTTTTATCATGCGTGGGTACCATTTTGGAAATAAACTTACACCATCATATTCACTTAATAAGTTCTGGCCAGCTATAAGGTTTGGCCAGCTCTCCTCCTGTAATAATAATTTTTCCTTGGCAATTCTATCAGACTAGAGGAAAAAAACTTAGAACTCTTTTCACCAGCAGTACCGTCTTTCACCCTAGTCCCAGGCTGGAGAGAACAAGACAAGTACTTTTCTCAATGACACAGGTTTTACTTGAGGTTTGAGGGAAAAATCAGGACTATTGGGTAAATCTGATACGTGTTTCATAGGACAGAGAACACTACCCACCCACAAGGGATCAGCATGTTTCCTGAGGTTTAAAAACCCCACTCCTCCTACACAGGAATTAGGAATTATTTTATACCAGCCCCTCCCCCCCAAAAAGAACACAGTATGTTTAGGTCGTAAGCAAATTATAAAGGTAGACTCTCGATCTGGGCTGGATTGAGAGGCTGCCCCCTTCCTGAGGCATCTTCCATTCTTGCTTTTTTACTGTGGCTCAGGATGGATCCATAGTTTAAACTGTTGTCATGAAAATCTCCAGGGCTGGGCGGAACCTGCGGCTGGAGGAATAGGGCACCGGCCCCATATACTGGAAGTGGTGGGTTCAAACCCAGCCTTGGCCAAAAACAGCAAAAAAAAAGAAAAAGAAAAAGAAATCTCCAGGGCTGGCTCGGCGCCCATAGCACAGTGGTTACGGTGTTGGCCACATGCACGGAGCCTGGTAGTTCGAACACAGTCCAGGCCAGCTAAACAACAATGACGACAACAACAAAATAGCCAAGCATTGTGGCAGGCGCCTGTAGTCCCAGCTACTTGGGAGGCTGAGGCAACAGAATCACTTAAGCCCAAGAGTTGGAGGTTGCAGTGTGCTGTGACACCATGGCACTCTACCGAGGGCGACAAAATGAGACTGTGTCTCAAAAAAAAAGAAAATTTCCAGGGCTGTGGTAGAATAACTAAGGGATGAAAAGGCCCTAATCAATGAGAAAAGCTGGAGAATGTGAAGGTTTCAGGGTGTAGTTTCAAGTCTTTCCTAAAAGGGGATAATTATGAAAACTTTTCTAAATGTCTCCATTTTGTCACTAATCTGGATTGAAAACCATCATTTTAGGCTAGATCATTATGAAATGTTTTGTCCTAGATTTGAACAAGGAAAGCGCAAAAGCTGTCAAAAGTGTGTGGTTGCCCATTTATTTTTTTCCTGATTTAGGGAGATAAATAATAAGGTCATGGGGTTCATACCTGTGAGCCCTAGGTCCTTCTGGATCACTCCAGATTTGAAGTGCTGGTTCTGGTTTCTAGTGGCCTGTGGGATGATGGTGTTACACTATTCCAAGACCACCATTCCATTGCAGTCCACGGGGTCGCTGGAGTTGTGAAGGGAAGCCTTGCACAGGTCTGTGCTGTTTCCTGGTATATGGGCAGAGTCAGAAAACCCCAGCTAGGGGCCAGAGTGAAGTTTCCTGAGAGGCTTAATGGCCTTTGTTCCTTGCCCTCTCTTTAATTCATAGTTAGTGTATTCTGTCTATTGAACGTTGACTTGGAGGTCACTTGGGACTGATGCATGGGAACTATGTATGAGTGAGCTTTGACTGGGCTTCTATTCACCTATTCCCTTATTTTCTGGTCCAGAGTAACAGATAGAAACCTGGGGAAGCTGGTTCGCGGAGATGCTCATGAATGTTTTGTTTCACCTGTTGCCAGAGCTGTCATTGAGCTTCTTGAAAAATCAGGTAGGGTGCTTCTTCAGAAATAACATTTTCTGCTAGAGTGTGATGCCTGCAATCCCAGTACTTTGGGAAGCTGAGGCAGGAGGACGGCTTGAGCCCAGGAGTTTGAGATTGTAGTGCGCTATGATGACTACATTTTTCTCTTGAAAAATTTCTCCAGTTTGAATAGAAAAGAGGCAGATTCCCTTCTCCCATCCCGATTACACAACAATCAAAGACAACTTCCAAAAATATATAGCCAAGTTTTAGTAAAAGATTAACTCTAAGGATATAAGTTTTTCATTAACTATTAAGGCCCAGTCTCTGAGGTAATCCATAGACGCAGCATTTTCCTATCATCTGGATTATCAGGATGAAGATTCTGAGCCACTTCACCAGAAAGTTCTCTGAGAAAGAATAGTAAATTACAGTAAGCGAATTATAGTAATGCGTTGTAGAAAGAAAGTCAGCCGTAAAACTGGAAAAAAAAGAAAGAAAGTCAGAGGTAAGAGCTGGCACTATTAGAATAGGGAATTTGGCTTAATTACAGCACCCCTTTTCTAGCTTCCAGTCATGGCAGGCTGTTGCTGAGAAGGCCAAGTTTTAAAAGGGCATTTTCCCTTGGGCTGAATTAGTGTGGGAGGAAGAATCTGAAGTTTTGATTTTAATATTGAATTTTCATTTGGTTGGTAGGTGTCAACTTGGATGGAAAGAAGATCTTGGTCATAGAGGCCCATGGGTCTTTGGAAGCTGCCCTACAGTGCCTGTTTCAGAGAAAAGGGTGCCTGACAATGAGCTGTCAGTGGAAAACGCCTCAGCTTCAAAGCAAGGTAAATTTCATGTTGGAAACATAGAACCTTGAATGCTTGTGTTAGAAGAGAAGAAGGGTTGAAAGTGTATAAGCTAAAGATTTAATTTAAAAACTTAGAGAAGGAAAACTGGATAGGTCTGTATCTGTTAGAAACATTGACTCCATCTATCTACTCACCAACCAAGCCAACTAAAAAGGCAACAGGTGCTTTTACAAATGAATTCTACCAAAGGACAGATGGTTCTAATCTAGTCTTTTCTGCAGCAAGTGGACAAATCAAGAGCATATCCTGACTGACTTTTTTATGAGTGTCAAAATGGACAAGATGCTAAAGGAAAATTAAGGTCAATTTCACCTATGAATATAGATGAAATAATCATAAGCAAAATTTAGACAACCAAATACAGCACCACGCTGAGTTTACTTTAGGATTGCCAGGGTTACTTAGCATCAGGTAATGTATAACTAAAATTTACTGTATTTCTACCATGGTAGGTACAGAACATTTATTCGATAAATTTAATATCAGATGAGCACAGTGGCTGTAATCCTAGCACTCTGGGAGGCCAAGGTGGGTGGATTCCTTAAACTCATAAGTTCAAGACAAGCCTGAGCAAAAAAGCAAGACCCCATCGCTACTCAAATAGAAAAACTGAGGCAAATGGATTGCTTGAGCCCAAGAGTTGGAGGTTGCTATGAACCATGACACCACGGCACTCTACCCAGGAGGACAGCATTTCTTAAATGGAATTTAAACGAATTTCTTTTTTTTTTTTTTTTTTTTGAGGCAGAGTCTCACTTTGTCATCCATGGTAGAGTGCTGTAGCGTCATAGCTAACAGCAATCTCAAACTCTTGAACTCTTGGGCTCAAGTGATTCTCTTGTCTCAGCCACCCGAGTAGCTGGGACCACAGGCACCCCCCACAATGCCTGGCTATTTTTAGAGACGGGGACTTGCTCTTTCTAGAGCTGGTCTTGAACCCGTGATTCAGGCAATCCACCCTCCTTGGCCTTCCAGAGTGCTAGGATTACAGACGTGGGCCACTGTGCCTGGCCTAAAGGAATTTCTTAGCCTAACATATTGTGTATAAAAATATACAGCAAATATCTCATTCAATAGTAAAAATATTAGAAGCATTTAAAATTAAAAAGAAAGAATGCTTGTTATTATCTCCTATTTAGTACTGTACTGGAATTCCTGGTCGATGCTGTAATATATAAAAAAAAAAAGGAACAAAATTTATAATACAAGTAGAACCTCCAGAGTTGACCACCACTACATTGACCACCGCCTTAAGTTGACCTAATTTTCATAGACTGGACATATACCACATGTTTGTATCAATACATTAGGCCTAGTTCTTTATGTTGACCACTTCCAAATTTTGACCAGTTTGTTACAGTCCCTTGAGTGGTCAACTTACAGAGCTTCTACTATAATTGGAAAGGAAGACAGCACATTGTCATTAATTCTAGGTGATATGATTATCTGCAGAAAAAGCCTAAAGGAATCTATTTTTTAAAATTTGAGAATTAATGAGAGTTTGGGTTCTTGGATATATGATCAATATTTAAAAATCAATTACATTCCTAAACACTAGCAATAGAAAGCTGTGAAATTGAAAAAAATTTTTTCAATTGAGACAGAGTCTCACTTTGTCACCCTCTGTAGAATGCAAAGGCATTATAGCTCACAGCAACCTCCAACTCGTGGGCTTAGGCTATTCTCTTGCCACAGCCTCCTGAGTAGCTGGGCCCTCAGTAGAGTGCTGTGGCGTTACAGCTCACAGCAACCTCAAACTCTTGGGCTTAAGTGATTCTCTTGCCTCATCCTCCCTAGTAGCTGAGACTACAGGCGCCTGCCACAAGGCCCGGCTATTTTTTTTGTTTGTTTATTTAGCAGGCCGGGGCTGGGTTTGAACTCAACCAGCCCCGGTGCATGTGGTGGGCGCCCTAACCACTGAGCTATGGGCGCCCAGCCGAAATTGAGATTTTCAAAAGATACAATTTATATCAGGAAAGAAAATATAAAGTACCTAGAAATAAAAATAACAAATTATATGTGACCTTTTGAAAGTAATTATGTAATTTTAATGAAAGTCATTAAGAACATCTAAATAAAAGCAGGGATGCCATTTTCATGGATAGGAAGACTTGATATATATTAAAGATATTAATTCTTTCCAAATAAGTTCCTAACATGATGTCTTCTGCAGAATTTGGCAAACTGATTCTGAAATTTACATGATAATCTCAGCACTTTGGGAGACAGAGGCAGGAGGGTCACTGAGCCCATGAGTTTGAGATCAGCCTGAATGAGACCGTATCTCTACAAAAAATAAGAAAATTAGCCAGGCATGGTAGCCTGTGCTTATAATCCAAGCTACCTGGGAGGATAAGGCAGGAGGATTGCTTGAGCTTAGAAGTTGGAGGTTACAGTGATTTGTGATCAGACCACTTAATCCTGTCCAAGCGACAGAATTAGGCTCTGTCTTTAAGAAAAAATAAAATAAAATGAAATTTATATGGAAGCATAAAAGATAATTTTGTGAAAAACTAGATGCAAGACATAACCAAACAACCACATAATAAGAATTATTATACATTTAGAGTAATCAGAATAGTATGTTAGACAGACTATTGGAACAGAAGAAGCCTAGAATTTTCCATATACATGCATAGTTTCTATAGTTCGTATAGAAACTTGACAGCAGGTATTGCAGATGAATGGGGAAAGTTTACATATTAATAAAGGATGTTTGGCCATGTGTGGTAGAGGCGGGTAGATGGGCTGAGCTCACGAGTTTGAGACCATCCTGAGCCAGAGCGAGACCTCATTTCTAAAAATAGCCGAGTGTTGTGGCGGGTGCCTGTAGTCCCAGCTACTCGGGAGGCTGAAGCAGGAAAATCGCTTAAGCCCAAGAGTTTGAGGTTGCTGTGAGCTGTGACGTCATGTCACTCTACCAAGGGTGAAAAAGTAAGACTCTGTCTCAAGAAAAAAAAAAGGAAGAAAAGAAAAAGAAAAATGAAATAAGCACTTTGGAAAGTACTTTAGTAAGTAGAGTTGGAGATTCTCTTTGATCCGGGAATTTCACTGTAGATATATAGACATAGACAAATTCTTGCAAATAATCTACAAGCTGAGTTTAAGAATGGTCAGAGCAGCAGGTTTATAATGCAAAACATATTATAAACAGAGACCTAAATGCCCATGAGGGTGGATGAATACATGAGTATCATTGTATGTAAAATAAATACTGGTGTATATTCATAAAAACAGAATGACATACCCACAGGGAAAATGAAAAAACCAGAATTATAGACAACACAGAAAAATTATAAGAATAGCATTCAGTGAAAAAAAACAAATTTTGAAGGATGCATTTCATATAACTCTATTTATAAGGTTATAAAGCAATCCACATATGTGTACATTTGATAGTTATGTACATGTGAAGTAAAATTATAAAGAAATACATGGGAACTCTGACCCAAACCAGAAATGCATTTATGTGGGCAATGATGTGGGTGTGAATGGATGGATGGATGGCTGGGAAGGACACTCAGGAACCTTCATGCCATTTTTCTTAAATTAGGCAGTGGGGATCCAGGTGTGTTTTATTATTCTCTCACTTATGTCTGAGAGAGTTAATAAAGTTTCCCATCTTAAGAATTGACAGCACTGCTCACAGATTTCAAGCAAAATGACATTAAAGTGAGTGCTTTAAGTGCAATAAATTACTACAGAATGAGTTCTAAAAATACACATTCCTTGTGTTATATGAGATGGGAAACGAGGAGCAAGTTGTAGGCCTGCCAGGGAAGGCAGGTGTCTCAACAGAGTTGGAATATTTCCGTGGCAGGTGGGTTTACTTTATGTAATGCTTAACTTGTGCTAAGACAGCCTAGGAGTAGGATCTTGCAATTAAACCGGAATCTGTGTGCAGTTTTAGTGGTTACCACAAGGTGGCAGCCGATCCAAGAAAATTCAGGGACTA
This sequence comes from Loris lydekkerianus, assembly GCA_963574355.1. Lineage (NCBI taxonomy): Eukaryota > Metazoa > Chordata > Mammalia > Primates > Lorisidae > Loris > Loris lydekkerianus. Next base: position 23,957 of record CAUYPK010124572.1, on the reverse strand, counting down.
TCCTTTGCACTTGAGAGCCCAGAATTTGTAATTTGGAAGCTTTGAGGAAGAGGAAAATAAACTTTGCCCTGCACAGAACAGCTGTGATGAAAGGAGAAAATACCTTCATTGGCAATTGAATGTTTTCACAGCTGCCACAGATAGATACTATTGCTGGTTGTATCTGTATTTTTGAAAAACAAAGACATTTTTCAAAGTACTTTTTATTGTGGAAATAAATCACCTTGACTCTGTACTTTGGGATGAATCTCATCCTAACTTTGAGAATGATTAAGTGGCTTGACTTTCTAGAGAATCTATAGGGTGTTCCCAAAGCTGCTATACATATGGAAAAATGGGAAATTTTAGCTCAATGTACCTTTATTTACAAAATTTTACAAAGAGGTGGCCAACATGTAGAGAATGTTTTGTAAATATTTTGTAAAATTTTGTAATGAGGCTGGTCTCAATGGCTCACACCTGTAATCCTAGCACTGTGGGAGGCCAAGGCAGGTGGATTGCTTGAGCTCAGGAGTTCGAGACCAGCCTGAGCAAAATCCCGTCTCTACTAAAAATAGAAAAATTGAGGCAAGAGGATCGCTTGCGCCTGAGTTGGAAGTTGCTGTGAGCTATGACACCACTGCACTCTACCCAGGGTGACAGCTTGAGACTCTGTAATGAATATTTTGTAAATCCATCTCCCCCCATGTATGGTGACTTTTGGTATACCAAAAGTAGAAATGGGGTAACATTCTTGTTTTCCTACATACACAAAGGTTCTGTCTAATAGTTTACATTGCATAGACACATATTACTGGCACCATCGTGAATGTTAGAGGCTGTTAACTTTTACTCTTATTACTGCATCTTTGTAGCCAAAAACATGGGAAGAAATGATTACTTGTCCCCCTCTAGCTGGCCTCCCTCCATAGCACGTGCCTCCACTGCAAATTACAGCCCCTGTCTTCCTGCTAGGCTAGCCCTGCACCAGCCACAAACCTCCCCCCACCCGCAAAATGCCTCTGGGTGGTTTGAATTGTCACCATTCCTGTGTTTCACTTTTACAAGAAGAAACTGGGCATTTCTTGCTGTTTATCTCCTTAGTAGGAATTCTAGCCTTCCTTGGAGCTGGGTAATAAGAGGATTTTACCACTCAAAGGGCCTGCAGGCCACAGTGGTACAAATAGCCCTTAGGCACGGATTAGCCTCTTCCTGGGGGATCCAACCTGGACTGGCTCCTTCCACACTTGCCACACCCTTAGAAAAGCTTCACTGTGAAAAACACTGGCAGGAAGAATCTAACAACCTATGGGGCTATTTTTTGTCCAGTTTAATCGATGATGAGTAAAGGTGCATTTAAAGATTCTAGTCCATTTAGCTTCTTATTATTGACAGCAATAAAGAGTTGGGGAAAGAAGAGGATAAACCAGGGAGTGAGGCTGTTAAGTAGGAGGACACTATCTCGGGGAAACATTTCTGACATGCTCATTTGTACCTGACATGGACTAAGACCCCCTGTGGGAGGGATATCTGGTGGGGGAGTTCCACAGCCCGGGGTGAGAGGTTTGGGGATCACTGTGTAACTGCAACACTGCAGTCTCTTACACCATTTCCCAAAATACAGGGAGCCTTCAGGAGTGGATGGCCTTCATGTAACCAGGCAGCTTTCGAAGGTTTCAAGTCAGGCACAACATTTGTGTCCCCTTAAGCAGTAGACTTTGGGGACAGACAAGTCTGGGTTCGAGCCTTAGCTGTCACTTAACTGCTCTGAGCCTATTTTTTCATATGTACAATGGGAATCATAATACTCTTGACCTCATAGGGCTGTTGGGAAAATGAAATTAAATAATAATGAGGGGCTCAGCACCTGTAGCACAGTGGTTACCGTGCCGGCCACATACATCGAGTCTGGCGGGTTCAAATCCAGCCCAGGCCAGCTAAACAACAATGACAACTGCAAGAAAAAATACCTGGGCATTGTGGTGGGCACCTGTAGTCCCAACTACTTGGGAGGCTGAGGCAAGAGAATCTCTTAAGCCCAAGAGTTTTAGGTCTCTGTGAGCTGTGACACCCCTGAGACTCTGTCTCAAATAAATAAATAAATAAATAAATAATGAGGGTCAATCACGTGAACCAATCAAATCGTAAGTAGGTAAACTAATAAAATAGTGTGACCGGGGGTCCCTCCGGGGAGGTCTGGTGCACATGCCCCACCGTCTGGATGGAAGAGAGGGAGAAGGATTTCTTGGTCTGTGAGGTCTCCCAAAAGTGGACTGGCCAAGGGAGCTAAACCAAGAGCAAAACTGCTGAGGGACAGTGTCCCAGAGAGAGGAGGGGCTGTCCAGGCTTACCTTCCCATCATCCCCTGGAATATTGGCAGCTTCCTACGTAATGTGACAGAGAGAGCTGTGGCCTTCTTCCTTCCCGTGGCTTTGTTACCTGGGAGCCACCCTTCCTTCACAGCGCGTCTGCTGTACATTCCTGATTCACCATTTATTATTCCCAGGTCCCGTAATTTTGAGGAAGGGTTACGTTGAATTCATTACATAGAAACTGAGACTTCTTCTATCCATCTTCCTACATGTAGGGTCTGAGCATGAAGAATGAAATTTGCCTTCTTTTTCTCTTTGAGACAGAGTCTTACTTTGTCACCCTTGGGAAAGTACCATGAAGTCATGGCCCACAGTAACCTCCAACTCTTGGGCTCAAGTGATTCTCATGCCTCAGCCTCCTAAGGCTGGGACTACAGGCGCCCACCACAACGCCCACTATTTTTCAAGAGATTGTCTCACTGTTGCTCAGGCTGGTCTCGAACCTGTGAGCTCAGGGTAATCCACCCTCCTTGACCTGCTAGGAAATTTGCCTTCTTAGAGCTCCACCAAAAAACCCCCAGGACAGACTTCTGTGCTTGGTGGCCTTATAGCTTATGCCTGTTGTGATATATCATTTGCAAATTGAGAATAAGGCCCTGCTTTGTTTTTGAGCATCTCTTGCAGGCTTTGAGTTGCCTTGTGGATTTCTGTGGGTGTCCTAGTGCGAGGGACGGGAGAGTGTCTGGGCATTTATCCTAGTTAGCCCCGTGCTGTGGAGTGTCTGATGTCAGTGAGCCGAGGTCTAGATGTGATGTTTTGGAGTAGAGCTGAGGAATCCCCTCCCTCCTGCACCTTCTCTGCTCCTCGCAGGCCCCACACTCAGGTCCCGGCCCCTCTAGCAGAGGGACACTATTGGTTCCACTACTGGGAAAGAGCCTGGATTTGGAGATAGCCTCCTCCTCACCCCAGTGACATCACACTGGCTCCAAAGCCAGCCTGAGAGAAGGTCTTGCCTGTGGTGTTTACAAGGTGGGCTTGTGCCCCGCCCCACTGAAGGGAGTGGTTGGCAGCCACCCTGGGCCTTGCTCCCTTGAGAGTCTCTGAAACTGTGGGGAGGCACAGCTGGACCATGACGCCAAAATGGCCTGCAGCTGGGGCCAGTCAGGTACAGCCCAGCTGCGTGCAGAAAAAATAACCTAGAGAAAAAGGGAACCGTTTTATTTTGTTTTTCTCAGAGGACCTCGTTTCTCCTCCTCCTGAGCACAGAGCCCCTCAAAACTGGTACTAAGAGAAGGAAAAACTATAGGGCTTCATGTTTGAAGGATCAAAGCCTCTGGCTTTTTGGAGCAAAGCTAAACGATCACAAAGCCCTTTCCAGTTTAAATTTAGCTCATGGCATGGCTTATAAAAGGCCTTTAAGGGGAAATTGGAAAATTCTAAAGGTATTTGTATTATATGTGTGAAAGGACGGCTTTTTGAAAAAAGAATATCTCTTCCAAACCTGGAATGGGGAAGCGATCCCTATCTTTTAAACTGGATCAAATGAGTGAGTTATCTGATAATGGTTCCTTTTAATAGCACAGGCTACACTTAAAACAGTAACCTGTAGTAGTGACCATATTGACAGCCAATGTCCGTTGACTAAATGCAGCACTGACCCCTGTCCTGATGAACTCATGTTGTCTTACTGATTCGGCACACTCTTCCTAGCAGGTAGAGCCATCTTTCCCTCCATATCACAGATGAGGAAGGTAGCTCAGGAAGAGACTTTCCAAAGGCCACACCATCAAAGAATGGAGGTGGTGGCTCGGTGCCCATAGCACAGTGGTTACGGCACCGGCCATATACACCAAGGCTGGCAGGTTCAAGCACGGCCCGGGCCTACTGGACAACAATGACAACTGCAACAAAGAACAAAAAATAGCCGGGCATTGTGACAAATGCCTGTAGTCCCAGCTACTTGGGAGGCTGAGGCAAGAGAATCACTTAAGCCCTAGAGTTTGAGGTTGCTGAGAGTTGTGACGCCATGGCACTCTACCAAGGGCAACATAGTGAGACTGTATCTCAAAAAAAAAGTGGAGGTGGGAATACAGCTTGTGTTTTTAACATTGTCTTATGTCAGCTCCTATTCTAGATGATCACATAACTTCTAATCTCTAATCTTTAAGGCCAAAAAGTACCTGCTACCTCAGATGTAGAACATCCAAGAGACTAAGCCCCAAGACCTTGGCCTTGAGACAGTGCTGTTGCCTGCTAATGGTTTCTAATCCCAGAAGACATACTTAGAAGAGAAACAAGCTGACATAGACTGAAGCTGTCCCTTAGCGGAGGCCTGGGGCTTGTCACCAGCCAGGCTTCCCTTCAGAAGGCGTGGTGTGCACTCGTTGATGAGGGCAGGGCGGGCACCCTGGTCAGTACACACAGGCCAGCCTCAGCTGTGTGAGCTCTTCCCCTCCCCTGCCTGCTTCCCGTGGGGTGCAGAAAATAGAGCAGACACTCCCGGGCACCACAACTTAGGCTAAGAAGGTATCCCAGGGTGTCAGTCACGTGGAATTGAGTGAGTTCTTTGGCGAAGTTTTGGGTGTCAGCTTCTGCTTGTCCCTCTTGCTTCTATCTGGTCATTGCATGGCTTATTAACACCAGAGATAGAGGCAAATAGAACTTTCTTCAAAAGCAAAACAATCAGACAATTTTAGTAGAAGACTTGAGAAAAGGATTTGTGAGACAATATGTTGTAGGCATGCATCAAGAAAGTCCCCGGTAAAAAGGGGGTGATTGAAGATTGATTCGTTTTAGATGGTTCAAAACTTAAGCTGAGAAACTGAAATTTAGGAGGAACAATATTTTCTTATATCAAATATGTGAGGAAAACTGTAACGAAAATACCACCTGTCTCCACCTTCCCTGCAACCTCCCCCTTTTCAAATGCTCTTCCTGTGTCTTCTAGGCAAAATATTCCAATTTCAGCCACAGCAGATCATGTTCCAAGTGTCTGAAGGCTGGCTTGAACATGAAATGTATTTTCTCATGAATGTAACATCTTAAATTTCATTAGGTTCTCCGGATGGTAAAGCCAGTTTAACAAATAAAGCCACAAAATCATATTGATATAGTTTATGATTTTTCTATGGGAAAGGTCATCTGGAACTTTAGCACTTTTTCTAAACTGTGGGGTTAGGTTCAGGCTTTGTGCAGTCCCTATTAATTGGTCACCTATATCCAGCCACCAAAAAGTCCCAATCATCAGGGACCCAATGGGGACATGAGATTTATATTGCACAAAAGAGAACAGTCACCAATCCCAGAAGTATGGTGACGGGCCTATGTCCTGCAGAGAATGGGCTAGTAGCGTCCCCTGTATGTCACTTGTATACAATCTCCCATTTTCTTTCCTTTTATTTTTTGAGACCAGGTCTCACTACCCAGAGTGCCCTGGGTAGAATGCCATGGTGTCGTAGTTCACAGCAACCTCAAGCTCTTGGGGTTCAAGCTAGTCTCCTGCCTCAGCCTCCCCAGTAGCTGGAACTACAGGCACCCCTCACACACCCAGCTAGTTTATTCTATTTTTAGTAGAGACGGGGTCCTGCTCTTGCTCAGGCTGGTCTCAAACTCCTGACCTCAAGCAATCCGCTGGCCTCCCAGAGCATTAGAATTATAGGCGTGAGCCTCTGTGCCTGGCCTCCCATTGGCTTTTCTGCACTGTCAGCAGAGCCTGACTCTCTTTACACACCTTCCCAGCATGGCGCTTTCTAAGGACCTGGAATCAGAATCTTTTAATGGGAAGGCCTTAAACATAATCTGTAACAACAAAGCACCTTATGTTTGTGTAGAGGCTTCATTTTCAAGGCTTTTTTGCACATGTTCTCTCCTTCCTGCTACAACCCTGGAAATTAGGTATCATGACCATTGCTGATGAAGGAGCAGAGTCTGGACTTGAAGCTGGGTCATGGTCACGGGCTCCACCCGCAGTGCTCTTCCCTTTGAATCTCAGTTCCTCCCTTTCTAGAGGGGATGTCCGAGGGACGCTGAAGAGTTCCCCAAAGGAGGTGGAACGCACAACTCTGTGGGTGTGCGGTGGGAGGTTCAGAATGGGAAAGCAGGAATGTCTGGAAATGCAAAGCTAAATTTCCCACAGCAACGTCAATTTGAACGAGCAGGAACACACTGTGTGTATTAAAGTGTACAGGGGCAGCACAGACGTAAATCCCGAGGGCTGTCAGGATTCCTCAGGATTCCGCCATGAAGCCGGCTTGCTCGGTGTCGCTCCGGGAGCTGCAACGTGAGCCTTTCCTCATCTCCGTTCCACGCTTCCCTGTCTCAGCCATGGCAGGGAAGCTCCCCCCTCGCTACCCACCCATTCTCAGTCCTACTTTTTAATTCTTTTCCTCAGGAGTGTGAGGAAGGGAGTTAACTCTGATGAAGCACATCCACCATTGGACTTGAGGTTGCATTTTCCTTTTATTATCTGTCATACCTGTAGCATCAAGCTCACTTCTAGAAGGATTATCAGTCTTCTCTGGCATTTTGGACACAACTGAATATCTTTGATATTCCTATACGCTGAGCAGTAAGTACGTGGAATGATGAAGTGAGAGGTGAACCGAGGAACATTTAGAAAAAGGAAGATCATTTCGTTCCTAGTTTTCCATTTGTCTTGTAGTCAATCTGATTCATGGAATAACTATAAGAAATGTTTTATAATTTTAAAAATCCAGTAATCTGTTCTGCTCATCACAGATGAGAGTAGAAAAAAGAAATACACTCAATTCCTGAAAGGAAAAGAATCCTCCCAGGATGCGATCACTAGGTGGGTGTGAAGTGGGGAAAATACCCTGAGCTACGATCGTCATCCTCTTATCTTGCCAAGGTGTTGCCGCCTCTGCATGAACATGGCCTGACACTCTTCTGTTGGAGTGGTCACAGCGTGATTTTAATGTTCTTATTTGAGAGTTTGCCTTGTATTTCAGGGAAAAATGAACCTTAATTTATAGGCACAAAGCAATAATTTCATGGAAGAGACTCAGTTAATTTCAAACCAAAAGTTAGACATTCTAAGTTAAAAACATTTTCAAATAAACAGGAATTGTGGTCACAAACAATTTTGCCTGAATGAAAGTTCCATGTACAGGCAACTTGCTCCACTCAAATGACAGGAATATCCCAAGCACGGGTGATAATGGCCACAGTAAAGTCAGCAATGAGTTTATATTTGCCAAAAATGTATTTTTTACATTTATCTTGCTTGACTTCTGTTGTATTTTATTTTATTTTGTTTTATTTATTATATTTTTGGAGACAGAGTCTAACCCTGTTTTCCTGGCTGTGGCATCCCAGTTCACAGCAACCTCAAACTCTTGGGCTCAAGCGATCCTCTGACCTCAGCCTCCCCAGTAGCTGGGAATACAGTCGCCCACCACAACACCCGGCTAGTTTTTCTATTTTTAGTAGAGATGGGATCTCGCTCTTGCTGATCATACCCTTTCCCCTCTGTCTATGTGAAAACAGCTCTTCCTGCTCTTCTCAACTCCTGGTGCAGGTCACAGCCTCCATCATCTATTCCTCATCTTGGGCTCCCCAAGATTGGCGTCCACTGCCTTCCTCACTATTCTGCCTGTTTATCCCTTGGGAAATGGAATGCAAGCTTCTGGTGTAAGCCCCTTGCCCACATCCTGAGTCACATCCCTACGTTCCAGCCCATTCTCAGTTCCAGACCTGTGCGTCCAGCCTCCTACCCGAGTCCTCCTTGGGAGGAACAGTCGTCATGCTTCAGTGTCATGTTTCTCCTCCCAGCCTTTTAGCCCATTTTCAATCCAGCTTCCAGAGGATTCTTCCTAAAAGACAGTGTTTGCAAGATGGCAGTGGGTGCACCACACCCCAATCTGACAGCCACTTTTGTCTGTTATCAAGAAAAGGTTTACTTCAGCTGGGTGCAGTGGCTCATGCCTATAATTCCTGCCCTTTGAGGCAGGAGGATCTCTTGAGGCCAAGAGTTTGAGACCAGTCTGTACAAACATAGCAAGACCCCCGCCCTACAAAAATAAGAATAAAAAATATAGCCAGGTATAGTGGCATGTCCTGGGGGAGAGGACTGAGGCAAGGGATCACTTTATCCCAGGAAACGAGGTTCCAGTAAGCTATGATTATGCTACTGCACTCTAGCTGGTGACAGAGAGAGACCCTCTCTCTAAAAATAAAGGAAAGAAAAGGTGCGTGAATTTGGAAATTTTGCCATCTTATAAAAGCAAAAACAACATCTAACTGCTTAAGACTTTGCCGTGAGATAGTCTGAAGGCTTGATGCTATGTGAGGTTTTCACGGACACTCCCCGTCTCACTGCAAAGCCTGGTGAAGGATCTGCTCTGGAGCACAGGGTGACGTTTATAGCCACTCAACCACTCACGTAGACCACAGTGCGTCCCAGTTCACTGAGAGTGAAGGTCGAGTGGGGGAACCTCCTGGGTGTGGTAGAGCCCCTCACTTCCTTGGGGACCCCTCTCAGTTCTGTCCGTGGGAGTGACTAGAACACAGGGACTGATCGAGAATGCCAGTGTCTTCCCAGCTGTTAAATACTAGCAAAGCTGACTTTCTACTTGTGTGAGGAAAAGTAGAAATTGAATGTGTAGTGTTTTCTTCTTTCTCAGTGGCTTGCCCCGTGCCCCTCCACCTTAAAGATCTCCTGGGCAGGGGCTGGCTTTGATTTTAGATCCTTAACTACCCCAGGGTAAGCCCTAAGTAGCTCTGGATAGGTGACATGTGATGAGTGTGTTCACTGACGAACCCTGGAGCTCTTTTCGTCTCTTCAGTTATTGAGGGATTTTTTATTTGCTTGGGGTTTTTGTTTGTTTGTTTGTTTTTTGACACAGTCTCACTATGTTGTCATCCCTTCAATTACTGTGGGGGTTTTTTATTTGCTTGGGTTTTGTTGTTGTTGTTGTTTTTAAGACAGAGTCTCACTATGTCTCCCTCAGTAGAGTGCTGTCGCATCACAGCTCACAGCAACCTCCAACTCTTGGGCTTAAGTGATTCTCTTACCTCAGTCTCCCAAGTAGCTGGGCGTATAGGTGCCCGCCACAAAGCCCGGCTATTTTTTGGTTGTAGTTGTCATTGTTGTTTGGCAGGCCCGGGCTGGGTTTGAACCTGCCAGCTCCAGTGTACGTGCCTGGTGCCCTAGCTGCTGAGCTATAGGTGCCGAGCCTATTTGCTTGTTTTTGTCATTTATTTTTTTGAGGCAAAGTCTCCCAGGCTGGAGTGCAGTGGCATTGTCATACCTCACTGTAGCCTCAAACTCCTGGGCTCAAGCCATCTTCCTGCCTCAGCCTCATGAGTAGCTGGGACTATAGGTGCACATCACTACACCTGGCTGATTTTTCTATTTTTTTGTAGAGAAGGGGTCTCACTATGTTTTCAGGGCTGGTCTTGAACTCCTGGCCTCAAACAATCACCCTTCTTGGCCTCCCAAAGTGCTGGGACTACACTAGGGTGAGCCACCTCACCCAGCCTAGTTATTATAATTATGGAAGCACATCTTTGCTGGAGAAAGCACTGTTGTTAACATTTTAAAAAATAACATTCATCTTGTTGAACTTTGTTTTCTGAGCTGTGTTGGTAACATTTGAAGCAAATAGAAACAGGTTTCATATGTCTCCGGTGATACCAATCACAATTCTTTAAAAAATGTCTTTCGGCTGTAATCCTAGCACTCTGGGAGGCTGAGGCAGGGGGATTATTGAGCTCACAGGTTCGAGACCAGCCTGAGCAAGAGCCAGACCTCTCTGCAAAATAGCCAGGCATTGCGGCAGGCGCCTATAGTCCCAGCTACTCAGGAGGCTGAGACAAGAGAATTGCTTGAGCCCGAGAGTTTGAGGTTGCTGTGAGCTATGATGCCATGGCATTCTACCAAGAGTGATAAAGTGAGACCCTGTCTCAAAATAAATAAATGTCCTTCAGTCTCTCTCTCTTTTTTTTTTTTATGTATTCCTGCCTTGAAAGTATATACAGATCTCATACGTGAGGTCCTTGTAGTGAATTCTTCTACAACACATTGATAACAGAAGATAAATACTGTCTTCTAGCCAGGAGGGGAGGGTTTATTTTCTATAGTTAGAATTTTCTTAAGGTATTTGTTTGCCGAATACAGAATCAGGATAGTCCATAATAACTTTCTGATCTCCTGCGTCCGTCATTTCCTATCTCTTCATTTTTCTGATGCCTGCCCCCTGTGCAGTTTATAAATCTCTAACTTAGAGAAAAACCGTTTGCTGTTATCTAGGCTGCTGCACCTCCGTGATGCAAATAAAATGTCTGCATCTCCGGGTCTTGTTATTGAGTTAACATTTGGTCCGCTGCCTGGGGACTGGGTGGTTCTCTTTAAACTCTTTGACTCGGGTCTCAGCAGAGAAAGCAATATTTTGTTATGAGGTAGAGTTTCAAGCCAAGCTTTGGCCAGGGTCTTTCTCATGTGGGAGAAGGAGAGCAGGATCAGCAAGGGAGATGATGATTCTCCTCGCATTTTAGCTCATTAAAATCTTCCCTCATCCTCAGTCAGTTATTTATTGATTTAAGCATCTAGTGCTTTTCCTTTCCAGAAAGAATTAACATGTATGACGTGATCATTGGTCAGGGAGGAGATTTTTGTCTTTTCTCGGTGGGATTAACTGTCCCCCCGTTGCTTATTAACACAGCCCACATGGGAGCGTGTGGAGGTGCGGAGCTGAGGGGTAGAAACGAGATTTCTGAGATTTATAGGCAATGAAAAGAACAGGTTTTATCAAAGACACCTCGTGTAGGAAACGGAGTGTTCTTAGGGGACTCATGTGAACCTGTGATCCTTGGCTTTTTCCCAAAATGAACATTTCATTCTTATTCCTATTAACGTCCTTTTAGTGGATATTTTAACATTTTCTGGTTTTGCTGCTCTTGGGCATGAAACTCTCGCCAAATGGTGTTTCTTATCTGCTGATCTGCAGCACGCCTTAAAAGTTTGCATTTTTTCTGTGGTTGACTGTGCTTCATTTTTTGACTGTGGTGTATGTGAATGACGAAATACTTTTTTATATGAATGTTCAAAATCCTTTTTCCACTAGGACACTTTTATTCCCCCAAATGTAACACCATCCAGAAGTCTAGCTGCTTTCCTGATTTATCTGCCGAGCTTATTTGCAGCTTTAGTGGACTGGATTGCTGGTGATGTTGGCTGCAGACTTCCTCGTGCCAGCAGCACTGTCATGGCCCTCAAGCATAGAAGAATGGTTATTTGGGAAAATTTCAGCATGGAGCTCTCTCTCTCTCTCTTTTTTTTTTTTTCTTCTTGAGACTCAGTCTTACTTTGTTGCCCAGGCTAAAAGACCTCAAACTCCTGGGTTCAAGAGATCCTCCTGCCTCAGCCTCCTGCATAGCTGGGACTGTTGGTGACCATAACCATATCCAGCTAATTTTTCAGTTTTTAGTTCTGTCTGCCCTCAAACTCCTGAGGTCAGGCGATCCACCTGCCTCAGCCTCGCAGAGTACTAGGATTATAGGCATGAGCCACCGTGCCACCGTGCCCAGCCTGTACTCCTCTATTTAGAGACTTGGAACCATCCTTGATCTGGCCTGTTTTGTTCACAAGCCCCCTTCTCTCCCCCCACCCCACTGACACCTTGATCTCCTTTCAGTTTATCGCTGCTATCAGGATAGTTTTCTTTGCCCTATTCATTTTTCGTTTCTTTTGGAGATGGGCTTCTGTTCTGTCACCCAGGCTAGAGCAGGGTGGAATTATCAAAGCTCACCACAGCCTCAAACTCCTGGGCTCCAGCCCTCCTCCTGCCTCCCTTTTTCTTGATATTGCAATTAGTGGTGAAAACACAAATTATAATACTCCATATAATAACACAAATTATACTCCATATAATATACTTCATTATAATATAATATTATAATGCTGAAGTGGCTTAACTGAAGGAATATTTAAAATCTCATTTTCTTTTCTCTCTAGTATATGACATTCATGTTGTTTGTACTAAAATATCCTTGAGTGGAATTAGGAGGCCAGGTGCAGTGGCTCACACCTGTAATCCTAGTAATTTAGGAGGCTGAGGGAGGAGGATCGCTTTAGCTCAGGAGTTCAAGATGAGCCTGAGCAAGAACAAGACCCCAACTCTATAGAAAATAGAAAAATTAGCTGGCTGTAACAGTGCATGCCTATAGTCTCAGCTACTCAGAAGGCTGAGGCAGGAGGATCACTAGAGTCTTGGAGTTGGAGGTTGCAGTGAGTTCTGATGCTGCTGCTGCACTCCAGCCTGGACAACAGAGCAAGACACTCCCATCCATACTGGCAGTTTGGAACTAAACCCTGGATCTGTGACTTTTGTCTTTAGGTCGAAATCCTTTGACCTCGGCAGTTCGTCATGTATTTATGCTTTAGATTAAAATGTGTTTGGTTTTCCCTTTTCTCTTTTAGCTTCATGAGGCTGACATTGTGGTGTTAGGCTCACCTAAGCCTGAAGAGATTCCTGTTACCTGGATACAACTGGGAACTACCGTTATCAATTGCTCTCATGACTTCCTGTCAGGTAAGTCTCTTAACATCTGTGTGGGGCCATTGATTAAGATATCAGTCTGTCAATTGTTTTTCTTTTTCTTTTCCTTTTTTTTCCTTTCTTTTCTTTTCTTTTCTTTTCTTTTCTTTTTTGAGACAAAGTCTCACTTTGTTGTCCTTGGTAGAGTGCCATGGCATCATAGCTCGCAGAAACCTCAAACTGTTGAGCTCAAGCAATTCTCTTGTCTCAGCCTCCTGAGTAGCTGGGACTACAGGCAGCCACCACAATGCCCAGCTATTTTTAAGAGACAGGGTCTCCTTGTTCAGGCTGGTTTCCAACTCCTGAGCTCGGGCAATCCACCCACCTTGGCCTCCCAAGAGCATTAGGATTACAGGCATGAGCCACTGCACCCGGCCAATATCAGTCAATTGTTATGAGAAATGTCAACCTTATTCAGAACACAGCATATTCTTGAGATGTGGGTATATGGGGTGGGAAACTTGGAATGTTGGCTGAGGTTCTTACCTTTTGGGCTACAACCGTGTTTTTAGGCTGAGAGAATCCAAGATGGTGGTAGAGGTGATTCTTCCCCCTCCACCATGCTGAAGGCTTTCCATACTGGCCTAAAATAGGTGAGTTGTGTATGTGTGAGGTAAACGAGAAATAACGGTTTTCGCATATAACTAGTTTTAATCCCCCAAGGACCCCCAATGCCTAATCCTTTAATGGTGAACAAGGCCGATTTGTTCCTGTATTCAAAATCCCAGTTAGATGAAGAAAGTTAATTCTGAAATTTGTTTCTGTTAAATGAATGCTGTTTTGGTGCAATATTCACTTGCCATTTTTTGTTTAAAAGTTCATATTTAGGAGAATTTTCGCACAGTCCTTCCTGAAGATAGGAGAGTCTACTTTGTCCTTATATATAAGTGACAACTTTCATTGTTATATGAGAGTGCCATGGTGTCCATTGTAGCTCACAGCAACCTCAAAGTCTTGGGCTCAAGCTACTTCTGTCTCAGCCTTCCAAGTAGCTGGGACTACAGGTGCCCACCACAATGCCCGGCTATTTGTAAAGACAAGACCTCCCTCTGGCTCAGGCTGGTCTGGAACCTGTGAGCTCAGGCAATACACCCGCCTCAGCCTCCCAGAGTGCTAGGATTACAGGCGTGAGCCACTGTGCCAGGCTATTACTTTTTCTATTTTTAGTAGAGATGGAGTCTAGCTCTTGCTCAGGCTGGTCTCGAACTTCTGAGCTCAAGCAATACACCAGCCTTGACCTCCCAGAGTGCTGGGATTACAGGCGTGAGCCACTGTGCCTGGCCTTTAATAAGGCTCTTATGACCCTTATTTTTTTGAAAAAGGCATTCCCCAAAACATTAGATCCCAATGTAACAATTCTCTTGCAGGGGGGAAAAAGATCAAAACATACAATTGGTCCTTGACTTAAAATGGGCTACACCCTGATGAACTCATCATAAATTGAAAATATCTTAAACCAGAAATGGGCGTTCAGTAGACTTGATGCGATGCTAAAACAGAAATCCAACGAAAGCTGGAGACTCGGTGCTTTGCAGAGTATTGGTTGTTTGCTGTTAATTACATGGTTGACTGGGTTCATTGTGCTGCTGCCCAGTGTCTTGAACATCACTGCTGCTCCCAGGAAAAGATCAAAATTCACAGTCCAGTTTCTTCTGAATGTGTATAGCTTTTGCACTATTGTAAAGTCAAAGTATAATTCAGGAACTGTTTGTATATTTTGAAACGGTTCAATAAGTGCACTGATTACATTTAGGTTATTTTACATGTATCCCGTCCAGTTATCACAGTTTTTGTGTTGAGTTTTAAATGCCCAGTGCCTAGGACAGTGCCTGCCACCTAGTAAGGGCTCAGTGAATACTGGGTGTTGAGTGAGTGAATAAATATCGCCTTGGCATTGTGCTCTGCTAGTGGTTTTCAGTTTGTTGCACATTTCAAGACATTTTTTTGAACTACCTCCCATTTAAAAATGGGGCTGGCAGGGCAGCTGTGGGGACGATGATGAGGGACACTGTCTGTGTAGATGGCACAGATGAGCACCTCCCAGGTGGTACTGTCCATAACCGTGTTACATTTCTAAATAGTCAAAAGTTACAGTTTTCCTAACATGAATTAGTAAAAATTTAATCCATGAGTAAACTGGATAAACTCCCCCCCTTTTTATTCATAATCTTGCCACTTTAAACAAAGAAATAGACTTGTGAAACATTATTAAAAGGAACAGTGGTGGGGCGGCGCTTGTAGCTTGGTGGGTAGGGCCCCGGCCTCATATACTGAGGGTGGCAGGTTCAAACCCAGCCCCGGCCAAACTGCAACAAAAAAATAGCCGGGCATTGTGGAGGGCGCTGTAGTCCCAGCTACTCGAGAGGCTGAGGCAAGAGAATTGCCTAAGCCCAGGAGTTGGAGGTTGCTGTGAGCAGTGTGGCACCACAACACTCTACCGAGTGTGACAATGTGAAAGAAACCCTGTCTCTAAAATAAAAAAAAAAGAAAAGAGAAGTGCTGGGCAGTGCCTGTGGCTCAGTGTGTAGGGTGCTGGCCCCATATACCGAGGGTGGCAGGTTTAAACCCAGCCCCGGCCAAACTGCAACAAAAAAATAGCCAGGCGTCATGGCCTGTAGTCCCAGCTACTCAGAAGGCTGAGGCAGGAGAATTGCCTAAGCCCAAGAGCCAGAGGTTGCTGTGTGCTATGATGTCACAGCACTCTACCAAGGGTGACAAAATGAGACTCTGTCTCTAAAAAAAAAAAAAAAGAAAGAAAGAAAAGTGCTTTTACTTAAGATCAGAAGAAGAATTTTTAATAAGCTTGTGGTGAGGTGAATGAAGAGTTTTATAACTAAATTTTCGTTCTCACCTTAATGCTACAGGGTCCCTTCCCCTCACCCCTGAAAAGGTAGATGGGATAGGGTGGCGCCTGTGGCTCAAGGAGTAGGGCGCCGGCCCCATATACTGGAGGCGGTGGGTTCAAACCCAGCCCTGGCCAAAAACTGCAAAAAAAAAAAAAAAAGTAGATGGGATAAGGGTGATTTATGATGAGGTAATTCTGTAGAGGGTTTTTATTGAATACCTAATCTTGGGAGAGATTTTCCTGATGGCTGATTTATCAGAAGCAGAGCTCAGAAAACAGTTATACCTAACTTGCTGGGTCTGTTCACTTTGTTAGTATGTGAGTCAAATGTTTAGATTCAAAACTGGGAAATATTAATGTTCTATTTTCTAGCTATAAAAAATTACTACTTTTTTTATTATTTAAAAAGAGACCCTATTTAGGACGGCGCCTGTGGCTCAAAGGAGTAGGGCGCTGGCCTCATATGCCGGAGGTGGCGGGTTCAAACCCAGCCCTGGCCAAAAACTACAAAAAGAAAAGAAAAAAAAAAAAACAAGAGAGAGACCCTATTTCAAATGAAAAAAACATGCTGTGATCTTGTAATACCCTGCTTGCTAAAGAGCAGAATTTGCCCTAAGCATGACCATTTTGTATCCAAAGTATTCAGACTTACTGATGTACCCTAAAGAGACCAGGGAGAAACTTGGGCTCAGAGAATAGCATCAAAACATGACTTTGTGGTCTGAAGTAGTTTAGGGCATCATTTTAAGTAAACGTAATTCTATTCAGTGTAGAGTCCCAGCCTGTGCTGAGGAAGTGGAGGATCCCCCAGGGGTCTGGAGGCCTTCCCTCTTACATCTGTGAAGAGAGACAGTGTAATACTTTAGAAAGAGGCATGGATGTTAAAATCAGGGTTAACCTAAGGAGGAAAAGAGAGTTGGAGTTTTTAAAGCCTTTGATTGCATCGCACTTTGGCTGTGTGAGTATGAGCAAATCACTGGCCCTCAGTTTCCTTGTAGGTAAAATGGGAGCCACGTTCCTGGGAGGAATGACTAAGGTGGTAGCTGAGGGGCAGTGCCCCTCTGAGGCTGTGAATACTCGTAGGTCCCTTCCCTGCACCCGCTCCCTCAACTGCTGTCGTGTCCCCAACACACAGAATAATGAAGTTCAGACTTCACCTTAGCAGAGTACTAGTTTATGTTTGAAAACTCAAACCCAGGGAAGGAAGAAGTGTAAAAAATTCTGAAAACGTTAAGAAGGCAGCTTTAGAGCAGTCAGACATGCATGTAATTTAACCATTGTCCTGATGTATTTGGAATAAAATAGGGATATTTGCTTATCACTTTTGAACTTCATTCTAAAATCCCTTATGTCTCTTACTTGTTTATTTATTTATTTATTCATTTATTTTCATATTCTGGCTCTATCCTTGATGTACCGTCGGTTTTCCATTTCAAGCTGTAATAAGTTCTCAGAGCAATATGTTTGGTTTTTTACTTTCAAAAAATAATTTAATCGATGGATTGATTTTGAGGCAGGGTCTTGCTCTGTGACCTAGGCTAGAGTGCAGTGGCATCATAATACCTCGTGGTAACCTCACGTGCCTGGACTCAAGCAGTCCTCCTGTCTCGGCCTCCCAAAGCACTGAAGCCTGAGCCTCTGGGCCCAGCCTGGATTTTTACTTTTTTTAAACAACTAAGTAATTTAGAATATGTAACCCTATTTTAATCTTCTTGGTCTCAAGCAATCCTCCTTCTTCAGTCTCCCAAGCAGCTGGAACTACAGGTACCCACCACAACATGTGGGTGGTTTTTCTATTTTCCTTATGTTTGACCACCTCCATATGCTGGTCAACTTATAGAGGTTCTACTGTATTTTATTTATATCCCTTTAAACATTTCTTACATTGTATTCTTATAAAAATTAATGACACCCTGTCATTGGACAGTGGGATTCAAATGACTTAAACTAGGAATGCATTGTCACAAGCATTATTATGAGTCATACTAGTTTTATTTGTTGCTTTTACTTTTTATCCTACAAAGTTAATATATTTAACTTACAAAATATTTTTCTTTTCAAAAAAGGTCTTATCTATGCTACTTTCTAATTTTTAGCTCTTCCTGATTGTAAAACCTTACATAAATTCTTTAGAGTAACTTCTTCTCCTCAAGGGGGAAAAAAACCTTTGAGAGTTCCGTCTACTGGTTCCTAGAGCACTTTTGCGATAAAAAGGGGGCTCTTGCCACACTGTGTAAAAGCTGAGAAGTTTCCATAGAGCAGAGATGACAGGAAGACTGAAATTCGCCTTGGTCCCTCCCACTTCACTGATTGTTCTGGCAAAGTTGCCAGGGTGGTCTCACAACAGCTCATGTCAGGAAAAGGGCTGTTCTGATTTCCAGGGAAAGCATGATAACATTTTGGCCTTAAATGTTCTCATTGGATAAAGCTTGGTTATAAGAAAGATTATAAATGAAAGACTGTCTTATAAAGTGACTCATTGACTTGTCCCTGGAGGAATCATGAGTTACGTGAAAGCACTATGGGAAGTGAAAGGACCCTTCCAGGTTTGGGGCAGGACCCCTGTTGGATTCTGAACCCCAGATGTCTCCTAGGCCCAAATTAGACAACCTCCAGGCATAATTCTATCTTTACACAAGCAAGGAAGAGAAATAACGTTTCCTTTCTCAATTCTTTTTAGCCATGAAATTTATTAAGAATGTATTCCTGGCTGGGCGCAGTGGCTTACACACGTAATCCTAGCACTCTGGGAGGCTGAGGCAGGTGGATTGCTTGAGCTCACACGTTTTAGATCATCAGCCTGACCAAAAGCGAGGCCCCGTCTCTACTAAAAAATAGAAAAACTGAGGCAAGAGGATCACTTGAGCCGAAGAGTTGGAGGTTGCTGTGAGCTATGACGCCATGGCACACTACCTAGGGCAATAGCTTGAGACTGTCTTAAAAAAAAAAAAGAATGTATTCCAAATCCGTGAGTTAGGTCTAAATTGCTTCAAATTCCCTGGAGTTAGAACTTTTAATTCAATTTAATTCAAAATCAAAAGTAAGATTTTGATTCTTACTGCAAAAGCTCATGGTAGAAAATCTGCAAAATATAGAATAGTATACAGAAAAAAATAAAAATAACTTCTGCTCTCATCACCTTGAGATAACTACTTTACATTTTTCCATAAAAATGAAAATACTGTTATAATCAAACCATTACTGAAGATCCATGACTGTTTCTTCAAAAAGAGAACATTGGTCCTGGATGATTCTTTAAAAGTTTAGAATATAGGTGCACATGTGTGTATGTAAAAATAAATAAGATCTGTGAGTGTTAGGTTTTAAAAATCTTTGTTACCTTTCTTTTCTTTTCTTTTCTCTTCTTTTCTTTTTTGAGACAGAGTCTCACTATGTTACCCTTGGTAGAGTGCTGTAGCATCACAGCTCACAGCAACCTCAAACTCTTAGGCTTAAGCAATTTTCTTGCCTCAGCCTCCCCAGTAGCTGGGACTACGCTGAACCGGTTGCTTTTCATTACATGTTTTATAATGGGCCAAAGGTGACCTTTGGAAACTTTAGTCTACTAGGCATAAGAATCAGGAGGCTGGCTCGGCACCCATAGCACAGTGGTTACAGCGCCGGCCACATGCACTGAGGCTGGTGGGTTTGAAACAGGCCCTAGCCAGCTAAAAACTATGACAACTGCAACAAAAAGTAGCAGGGGGCATTGTGGCGGGCGCCTGTAGTCCCAACCACCTGGGAGGCTGATGCAAGAGAATTGCTTAAGCCCAAGAGTTAGAGGTTGCATGAGCTGTGACACTACAGCACTCTACCAAGGGTGACATAGTGAAACTATGTCTCAAAAAAAAAAAAAAGAATCAGGAGGCAACACTGTTCGTAAACAAAGTCAACTTTCCCTCTGGCCAGTGGACATCCTTTGTTTTGAGGAGCACCACTTTGTCCATTTTTGCTTTTTGTACTTTTTGACTGTGACTTTGGGGCTTAACCAGGGTTCACAAGGAGAAAAACTTGTACTCTGCCTCCGGCTTCTATGAGTGTGTGGGATTATAGGATCCTCCCCTCTGGTTTTGTCATCAGTCTGATCCTACTTGCTTCTCTATTCTCAAGATTTCTATTCCATTCGTGATACACTGTTTACCACTAGGATTTCTTTTCATTTGTCATATCTTTTTAATGACTTTAAATGGTGTTTCAGTTAAGGGGAGAGAGTAGCATGCTATGCGCTCCCTGCCTTCTGGAGCGTGCAACCTTGAACGAGTCTGTTTGGTTCATCACATAGCTTATTATGCTTGTTGAAATTGTTTGCGAGAGGGATGGACATATTGTGATAGAACTTTTCAAGGTAGTAAATTCTCTCTTCGGCTAAATTCTGTTATGAAAGAGACTGAAATTCTAGGAGGAATTATTTACCTGGCAACTGTGGAGGGGAGGTAGTCTTCATTCACAGGGGTATTTGTGAGTATATTCCAGGAACATGCAGCTATCAATTGTTACCAACTCCTCAAATGTAGCTTTTTCTTATTTGTCTATTAATCTGAAAAGAAAAATGAGAGAAGCATCTTTCTTTGCTGTAGTAGTTGGATAAGATCTCGAGATCCCTGGTGGTTAAAACAAAATAAATCTTTCTCATCCCCTCAACTCTTGGCTTTTGCCTAAATATAATTTATAAAACTGAAGTGTTAGTAATCTTTAAACAATACCTGAGGGATACGATTCTCTGACACCCTTAATACATTTGACACTAGAACATCACAAAACACATACTCTAAAGTGTTTTGGCCTCTTTCTTGCAAAGGATTGGCAGCAAAGTGAATAATTTAAGACTAGCGTTGTCCAAAAGAGAAGAAAATAGTTTCTCAATTCAAAAAAGTTACTATTTAGAAATATTTCTTTTCTCAGGGGGAGGATATAGGCTAAAGCATTTTGCTGGTGTGTTTCCTTATACATTTTGTAAGAGCTAAATACAGGAAGGCAAAGTAGAATTCTAATCAACATCTTTCTGTTTTGAAAATAAGGTAATTCTCAAAATTAATATCCTAAGGTGTAATTTCTTCATTTTTGTAGGAAATTGGTTGTGTTGCTTCTATGATAGGGATTTTTAAAAATTATCCAGGAAAGCCTGATCTTTCCCCAAACACACTGGCCAGGGTGCTAGTCCTCCACCTTCTGCTTTTTATCTGGACGTGAAAATCACTTCTATTTTCTACATACTATTCAGTAAAGATTATAAACACTTCATCCAGTAAAATCAAGCCCCACTGTGTCAAAAAATAAGAATCTTTGGTTAGGAAGTGCTTCTACCACGTTACACTGTGGGGTACACATCTCTCTGGCTTTCTTCTGAACAGAATATTTGCTCTAGGAGTTTTAACACACACTATATGTCAAGCCCTTTAGATACTATATTTCATTTCATTTTTACAGAATTCTAGAAGGTTGATCTCATGCACATTAATTAATGGGCTCAAAGTCACAACTGCTAGCATGAGGAAGAGGCATGATTTTAATCCAGGTCTGACTCTGAATTCTATGGCCTAATGTGCAGACCATGCCACCTACCTGTTAAATGTTTCAAATGTTCCCTATGAAATGTCTTGAGCTCCTGTTTACATCTCGAATATACCATATTTTAAACATCATGATATTATGAAAGATGTATCACAACTATATCCTAGAATGTAGGAGGAGGGGGAGGGTAGTGGAGAGGGATGGGTCTCTAGAGGGAGGGACCACACCTATGGAGCATATTGCAAGTACAAGTTGGATCTATCCGGTGTGGAACACAAATGTCTTAACAGTGTAATTGGGTAAATGAGGTGAAGGCTATGTTAATTAGTAGGATGTAAGCACTCCAATTTGTATAAATAATCAACACATCGAATCTCATAATGGCATAAATGTATTCACAGTCTATGTACAAATGACTTAATTAAAAAAAAAAAAACTAAATAAATAAAAATCATGATACAATATTTGGGATTGTTTGACAAGGTAGTGTGCCTAAATGTTTCTGTCTGGTTCAATGTTGAGTTGTGAGTTTCCAAAGCACAGTGTGCTTTGTTAAATTTATTAAATAAAATTTATCATTGAATCCATTTATCCCAGGAACACAGTCTAGCTGGACATTTCTTTGATGTGCAATCTGAAGCAGCCCCAGTCAAGAGCCCCAGCACTGGGGCTGAGTGACTAGCCTGCAGCTGTGCCCTGCTAGCCCAACTTGCTTGGTTGAAAATCAGACCATTACTCAGGGTGCTGGTTTTTTATAAGGAGCCATTGTGAATGACTATATGCTCAAAGTGTTTTTCTCCCCAACTTCTTTTACAGGGAATGTTGGGTGTGGTTCTCCTGGGGTACAGTTCACTGGACTCATTGAGGAAGGTGACGTGAGTCTTCTTGCTGCAGCTCTGCGGATTCAGGTGTGTCTGACATGGCCGTCTGAGAATTCTGAGTTTAGAGATTTGATTAGTAATAGTTGCTAACCTTTTGCAAGTGTTTTCTTTTTCCCAGCTAAAATGTTAAACACTTTACACAGAGAATGACCTGCCCTATGGATTAATGGTAAAAAAGGACATTTAGAAAGACTATTATTTGCCAGGGATTACATGGAATGCATGGGGCAGGAACCCAAATCGGGTTTGTATAATACTTTAGTTATCCAGTGCTGTGTAATACATTACTCCCCAGAACTTAGCAACTTGAAACAATAAAACATGTATGGTTTCACAGTTTCTGTGAGTCAGAGATTAGGGAGCCAATTAGCAGGATGCAAGGTTTTGGCTCAGTCAAAATCAAGATGCCTCTGGAGCTGCAGCTGTCTGAAGGCTTGACTGGGGCAGGAGGGTCCACCTCCAGAAGGCCCACTCACGCGGCTCTTGGCATGTGCTGTTCAATTCCTCCTTGGCTGCTGGCGACATGTCCTACTTCCTCATCATGTGGACTTCTCTGTAGGGCTGCTCACAGCCTAGCAGCTAACATTCCCCAGAATGAGTAATCTAAGGGAGCGAGCAATGGGGAAGCTGCTGTGTGTTGTATAACTCAGTCTCTGAAATCATGTGCCGTCACTTCTTTCCTTCTGTTTGTTAGAAGTGAGTCACTAAGTCTAGTCCACATTCAAGGGAAAGAGACTGGGAGCCACCTCTTGAAGACAGGAGCATTAAAAAATTTGCAAGCGTCTTTTTAAACCATCAATCTCTATGTGACCTAAAGCCCAAAGTCCCCAGCTTTCTACTGTCTGTAAAGACTGAGTGAGTGTTCTCGTGTGGCTGGAACCTGCAGTGATGGTGACTGCAGGGGGTGGCATTAATTGGCAGATGAGAAACCCAAACCTCAGCAGAATTAAACAGAAGCAAGTTTTACTTCCTTTTTTGTATACAAGGTAATATACAATTCAAACTTGCTAACTTTAAAATGGGGTGTAGTACATTTTTCTATGGAGTCTAACTTAAATTTCTTTTTTTTTTTTTTGAGACAGTTTGTGTCGCCCTTGGTAGAGTGCCATAGCATCACAGCTCACAGCAACTTCAAACTTGGGCGGAAGCCATTCTCTTGCTTCAGCCTCCCAAGTAGCTGGGACTACAGGCACCCACCACAATGCCCGGCTATTTTTTTATTGCTGCAGTTGTCATTGCTGTTTAGCTGGCCCAGCCAGGTTCAAACCCATCAGCCTTGGTGTATGTGGCTGGCGCCCTACCCACTGAGCTACGGGAGCCACCCTAACTTAAATTTCTGCTAAAGCCAAATTTTATTTCTATTTATTTTGATTTATTTTTACTTCATGTTTCTATAATTGATATATATATGCAAATATATATCTCACTATGCAGTAATTTGATTTGCTTGTTCTTTATACCAGCTACGGAAGGATGATACTTGAAATGGTGTTGCAAATTTTGGAAGCTCAGCGTCTAAGCTGATCATCCATGCAGTCTTGTGTTTTCCTCATTTTTCTTTTCTAATGTAGGTGAAGCCCCCACTCTGTATAATTTTATCCATGCACTTGATGTCTTTTGCGAAAACTTATTATCTCACGTTTTCCTTTTTTTTTTTTTTTTTTATTAATATTAAATCATAGCTGTGTACATTAATGTGAACATGGGGCACCATACACTGGTTTTACAGACTGTTTGACACATTTTCATCACACTGGCTAACATAGCCTTCCTGGCATTTTCTTAGTTATTGTGTTAAGACAATTATATTCTACATTTACTAAGTTTCACATATACCCTTGTAAGATGCACCACAGGTGTAATCCCACCAACC
>CAUYPK010124567.1:0-14497 GCA_963574355.1 Loris lydekkerianus | reverse complement strand
TGGAATGTGTTCTCTGGGATGTGCTCTGTATTCCCAGGGCTGTGTTCTTTTTTTCAGGATTTTATGCTGTATTCTCAGAGCTGTGTTCCATGTTTACAGGACTGTGGTCTCTATCCTCAGGGCTATGTTTCATGTTCTCAGAGCAGATATCTTTATGCTCAGGGCTGTGTTTTGAGGTCTCAGGGCTATGCTCTGTATTTGCAGGGGTGTTATCCATGTTCCTAGAGGGATGCTTGTATTCTCATGGCTGTGTTCCGTGATCTCCAGGCTATGCTCTGTATTCTCGGGGCTGTGTTCCGTGTTCTCAGGTCTGTGCTCGGTGTTCTCAGTGCATTGCTCTGTTTTGTCAGGGTTGTGTGCTGTGTTCTCATGGCTGGACTCCGATTTCTCAGAGCTGTGTTTCATACTCTCAGGGCAGTGCTCTGTATTCTCAGGGCTGTATTCCATGTACTCGGGGCTGTGTTCCATGTACTCAGGGCTGTCGTCTGTGTTCTCAGGGCTGAGTTCCATGTTCTCAGGCTCTGTATTGTCATGGCTGTGGCCCGAGTTCTCAGGGCTGTGCTCTATGTTCTCTGGCCTGTGTTCCTTGTTCTCAGAGCTGTGTTCTGTATTCTCAAGACTGTGTTCCTTGTATTCAGGGCTGTGCTCTGTGTTCTCAGGGCTGTTCCATGTTTTCAGGACTGCTCTGTATTCTCAGGGCTGTGTTGTTTGTTCTCTTGGCTCTGCTCTGAATCCTCAGGGCTCTGGTCTATGTTCTCAGGGCTTTCCTCTCTATTCTCAGGGCTGTGTTCTATGTTCTGAGGGCTGCGCTCTGTATTCTCATGGTTGTGGTTCGTGTTTGCATGGCTGTGCTCTGTGTTCTCAGGGGTTTGTTCCATGTTCTCTGGGCTATGCTTTGTGTTCTCAGGGCTCTGTTCCATCTTTTCAGGGCTGTGCTGCTATGTGTTCTCAGGGCTGTGTTCCTCATTCACAGGGCTGTGCGCTGTATTTTTAGGGCTGTAATCCATGTTCTCAGGGCTGTGCTCTGTATTCTTAGGGCTGTTTTCTGTTTTCTCTGGGTTGTGCTACTTATAATCAGGGCTATGGAACGTGTTCTCGGGGCTGTGTTCCATGTTTCCAATGCTGTGCTCCCTATCCTCAGGGCTACGGTTCATGTACTCAGGGTGGAAATCTTTATTCTCAGGGCTGTGTTCCGAGTTCTCAGGGCTATGCTGTGTATTCGCAGGGCTGTTTTCCATGTCCTGTTATCAGGGCTGTGCTCTGTGTTTTCAGAGCTGCGTATCATGTTCCCAGGGATGTGCTCTGTATCCTCAGTGCGTTGCTCTGTATCCTCAGTGCATTGCTCTGTTTTCTCAGGGCTGTGTACCATGTACTCTGGGCTTTCCTCTGTGTTCTCAGGACTATGTTTTGTGTTCTGAGGGCTGAATTCTCAGTGTTGTGTTCCATGTTCTCAGTGCTGTGCTCTGTGTTCTCCGGGCATGTTCCGTGTTCTCAGTGCTGTCCTCTGTGACCCTAGGTCTGTGTTCCATGTTCTCATTGCTGTGCTCTGTATTCTCAGGGATGTGCTCTATTTTTTCAGGATTGTATCTGTATTCTCAGGTCTGTGTTCCATGTTTTGAGGGCTGTCCTGTGTATTTTCATGGCTATGTTCCATATTCTGAGGGCTGTGTTCTATATTCTCATGGCTGTGGTCCTTGTCTCAGGGCTGTGCTCTCTGATCTCAAGGCTGCGTTTTGTCTTCTCAGAGCTATGCTCTGTAGTCGCAGGGCTGTTTTCTGTGTTCTCAGGGCTGTGCTCTTTGTTCTTATGGCTGTTTTCTGTGTTTGCAGGGCTGTGCAATGTGTTATCAGGGTTGTGTTCCATGTTTTCAGGGGTGTCCTCTGTGTTCTCAGGACTATGTTCCCTGTTCTCAGGGCTGTGCTCTGTCTTCTCAGGGTTGTGTTTTGTGTTCACAGCGCTGTGCTCTGTGTTGTCAGGCTCTGTTCTGTGTTCTTAGGGCTGTGGTCTGTATTCTCAGGGCTATATTCCGTGCTTCTCAGGACTGTGCCCTGTATTCTCAGGGCTGTGTTCCGTGTTCTCAGGGATGTAGTCTGTGTTCTTATGACTATTTTCTGTGTTCGCAGGGCTGTGTTTGGCTGTGTTCTCAGGACTGTGTTCTGTGTTCTCTGGGCTGTGCTCTGTATTCCCAGGGCTGTGTTCGGTGTTCTCAGGGCTGTGCTCTGTGTTCTTATGGCTGTTTTCTGTGTTCGTTTTCTGTATTCGGTGTTCTTAGGGCTGTGTTGCATGTTTTCAGGGGTGTCCTCTGTATTCTCAGGACTGTGTTCCCTGTTCTCAGGGCTCTGCTCTGTGTTCTCAGGGTTGTGTTTTGCCGTATTCTCAGGGCTGTGGTCTGTATTCTCAGGGCTATATTCCGTGATTCTCAGGACTGTGCCCTGTATTCTCAGGGCTGTGATCGATTTTCACAGGGATGTAAACTGTGTTCTAATGACTTTTTTTCGTGTTCGCAGGGCTGTGTTCGGTGTTCTCAGGGCTGTGTTCCATGTTTTCAGGATTGTCCTCTGTGTTCTTAGGACTGTGTTCCGTATTCTCAGGGGTGTGTTCTATGTCCTTAGTTCTGTGTTCCATGTTCTCAGTGCTCTTCTCTGTATTCTCAGGGCTGTGAAATGTGTTCTCAGGGCTGTGCTCTGTATTCCCAGGGCTGTGTCCTGTGTTCTCAGGGCTATGTTTTGCGTTCTCAGTGCATTACTCTGTTTTCTCAGGGCTGTGTTCGTGTTCTCATGACTGGGCTCCGATTCCTCAGAGCTGTGTTCCATGCTCTCAGGGCAGTGCTCTGTATTCTCGGAGCTGTATTCCATGTACACGGGGCTGTGTTCTGTGTTCTCAGGACTGAGTTCTGTGTTCTCAGTGCTGTGCTCCAAGTACTCAGGGCTGTCATCTGTGTTCTCAGTGCTGTCTTCTGTGTTCTCAGGACTGAGTTCCATTTTCTCAGGGCTGTGTACCGTGTCTCAGGGCTGTGCTCTGTATTCTCAGGTTTGTATTCCGTGTTCTCATCTCTGTGCTCTGTGTTCTCACGGCTATGCTTCGTGTTCTCAGAGATGTTCTCTGTGTTTTCAGAGTTGTGTGTGGTGTACTCAGGGCTGTGCTCTGTAATGGTAGGGCTGTGTTCCTTGTTCTCAGAGATGTACTGTGTGTTCTCAGGGGTATATTTCTAGTTCTCAGGGTAGAGCTCTGTGTTTATGTTCTCAGGGCTGTGCTCTGTAGTCTCAGGGCTGTGTTTGTGTTCGCAGGGCTGTGCTCTGTATTCTCAGGGCTGTGGTCAATGTTCTCAGGTCTGTAGTCTGTATATTCAGGGATGTGTTTTATGTTCTCAGGGCTGTGCTCTATATTCTCAGGACTGTGGTCTGTGTTCTAGAGGGTGTGCTATGAGTTCTCAGGACTGTGTTCCGTGTTCTCGGGGCTGTGTTTTTTGTTTTCACAGGTGTGGTATGTATTTTCAGAGATGTGTTTTGTGTTCTCAGGGCTGTGCTCTGTTCTCAGAGCTCTTTTCCATTTCTCAGCGCTGTGTTATGTTTTCTCAGGGCTGCGTTTCGCATTCACAAGACTGTGCGCTGTATTTTTAGCACTGTGGTCCGTGTTCACAGGGCTGCGCTCTGTAGTCCATGGACTCAGGGCTTTGCTCTATATCCTCAGGACGTTGAACGTGTTCTCCAGGATGTGCTCTGTATTCCCAACGCTGTGTTCCATGTTCTCAGGGTTTTACTCTGTATTCTCAGGGCTGAGTTCCATGTTTCCTGGACTGTGGTCTCTATCCTCAGGGCTATGTTTCATGTTCTCGGGGCATAAATCTTTATGCTCAGGGCTGTGTTTTGAGGTCAGGGCTATGCTCTGTATTCTCGTGGCTGTGATCCATGTTCGCAGGGCTGTATTCGGTATTCTCAGGGCTATGTTCCATGTTTTCAGGGTTGTCCTCTGTGTTCTCAGGACTATGTTCTGTGTTCTTAGGGCTGTGCTCTGTATTCTCAGGGTTGTGTTCCATGTTATCATCGCTCTGCTCTGTGTTCTAAGGCTGTGTTCCGTATTCTCAGGGCTATGCTCTGTGTCCCTAGGTCTGCGTTCCATGTTCTCAGTGCTGTGCTCTGTATTCACAGGGCCGTGTTCCATGTTCTCATTGCTGTGCTGTGTATTCTCAGGGCTGTGGTCTAAGTTCTGAGGCCTGTGCTCTGTATTCCCAGGGCTGTTTTCCATGTTCTGAGGGCTGGGCTCTGTATTCTCATGGCTGTCGTCCATGTTCTCAGGGCTGTGCTCTGGGTTCTCAGGGCCGTGTTCCGTTTTCTCAGGACTGTTTTGTGTTCTCACAGGTGCGCTATGTATTTTCAGAGATGTGTTCTGTGTTCTTGGGGCTCTGTTCCATGTCTCCGGGCTGTGCTATGTGTTCTCAGGGCTGCATTCCACATTCGCAAGGCTGTGTGCTGTATTTTTAGCACTGTGGTTCGTATTCTCAGGGCTGTACTCTGTATTCTCAGGGCTGTGTTCCATGTTCGCAGGCCTTTTTTCTATATTATGAGGATGTGGAACGTGTTCTCCAGGATGTCTCTGTATTCCCAAGGCTGTGTTTCGTGTTCTCAGGGTTTTACTCTGTATTCTCAGGGCTGTGTTTCATATTTACAGGACTGTGGTTGGTCTCTATCCTCAGGGCTATGTTTCATGTTTTCAGGGCAGATATCTTTATGTTCAGGGCTATGTTTTGAGGTCTCAGGGCTATGCTCTGTATTCGCAGGGTTGTTTTCCGTGTTCTTAGGGGGATGCTCGTATTCTCATGGCTATGTTCCGTGTTCTCCAGGTAATGCTCTGTATTCTCAAGACTGTGTTCCATGTTCTCAGGGCTATGCTCTATGTTTTCAATGCATTGCTCTGTTTTCTCAGGGCTGTGTTCCGTGTTGTCATGGCTGGACTCCGATTTCTCAGATCTGTGTTCCATGCTCTCAGGGTTGTGCTCTGTATTCTCAGGGTTATAGTCCATGTTCAGGGCTGTGTTCTGTGTTCTCAGGACTGAGTTCCGTGTTCTTGGTGCTGTGTTCCATGCACTCAGGGCTATTGTCTGTGTTCTCAGGACTGTGCTCTGTATTCTCAGGCTATGCTCTGTGCTTCTCAGGACTGTGCCCTTTATTCTCAGGGCTGTGCTCTGTGTTCTTCTGGCTGTGATCCATGTTCGCAGGGCTGTGTTCGGTATTCTCAGGGCTGTGTTCCATGTTTTCAGGGCTGTCCTCTGTGTTCTCAGGACTGTGTTCTGTGGTCTTAGGGCTGTGCTCTGTGTTCTCAGGGTTGTGTTCCATGTTAGCATCGCTCTACTCTGTGTTCTAAGGCTGTGTTCCATATTCTCACGGCTATGCTCTGTGTCCCTAGGTCTGCATTCCATGTTCTCAGTGCTGTGCTCTGTATTCTCAGGGCTGTGTTCCGTGTTCTCATTGCTATTCTCTGTATTCTCAGGGCTTTGGTCTAAGTTCTGAGGGCTGTGCTTTGTATTCTCAGGGCTATTTTCCATGTTCTGAGGGCTGTACTCTGTATTCTCATGACTGTGTTCCGTGTTCTCAGGGCTGTGCTCTGTGTTCTCACAGGTGTGCTATGTATTTTCAGAGATGTGTTCTCTGTCCTCAGAGCTGTGCTCTGTGTTCTCAGGGCTTTGTTCCATTTCTCAGGGCTGTGCTATGTGTTCTCAGGGCTGCGTTCTGCATTCGCAAGGCTGTGGGCTATATTTCTAGCACTGTGGTTCGTGTTCTCAGGGCTGTGCTCTGTATTCTCAGGACATGGAACGTGTTCTCTGGGATGTGCTCTGTATTCCCAGCACTGTGTTTTGTGTTCTCAGGGTTTTACTCTGTATTCTCAGGGCTGTGTTCCATGTTTTCAGGACTGTGGTCTCTATCCTCAGGGCTATGTTTCATGTTCTCAGCACAGATATCTTTATGCTCAGGGCTGTTTTTTGAGGTCTCAGGGCTATGCTCTGTATTCACAAGGCTGTTTTCCGTGTTCCTAGGGGGATGCTCATATTCTGATGGCTGTGTTCCGTGTTCTCTAGGCTGTGCTCTGTATTCTCTGGGCTGTGTTTTGTGTCCTCAGGGCTGTATTCTGTGTTCTCAGTGCATTGCTCTGTTTTCTCAGGTCTGTGTGCCATGTTCTCATGGCTGGGCTCCAATTTTTCAGTGCTGTGTTCCATGCTCTCAGGGCAGTACTCTGTATTCTCAGGGCTGTATTCTATGTACTCGGAGCTGTGTTCTGTGTTCTCAGGACTGAGTTCCGTGTTCTCCGTGCTATGTTCCAAGTACTCAGGGCTGTCGTCTGTGTTCTCAGAACTGTCTGTGTTCTCAGGACTGACTTCCATGTTCTCGGGCTGTGTACCGTGTCCTCAGGGCTGTGCTCTGTATTCTCAGGGTCGTATTCCGTGTTCCTAGCGCTGTGCTTTGTGTTCTCAGGGGGTGTTCCGTGTTCTCAGGGCTGTGCTCTGTATCCCTCGTGTTGTATTCCATGTTCTCAGTGCTGTGCTCTGTATTCTTAGGGCTGAGCTCTATGTTCTCAGGGCTGTGGTCTGTATTCTCAGGGCTGTGTTCCATGTTTTCAGGGCTGTGCTCTGTATTCTCAGGGCTGTTTTCTGTTTTCTATGGGCTGTGCTCTTTATACTCAGGGCTGTGGAATGTGTTCTCGAGGCTGTATTTCATGTTTCTAGGGCTGTGCTCCTTATCCTCAGGGCTATGGTCCATGTTCTCAGGGTTGCGTTTCTAGTTCTTAGGGCTATGCTGTGTGTTCGCGGGGCTGTTTTCTATGTTCTCAGGGCTTTGCTCTGTATCCTCATGGCTGTGTTCCCTGTTCTCAGGGCTGTGCTCTGTGTTCTCAGAGCTGCGTACTGTGTTCTCAGGAATGTGCTTTGTGTTCTGAGAGCGTTGCTCTGTTTTCTCAGGGCTGTGTGCCATGTTCTCAGGTTTGTGCTCTGATTTCTCAGAGCTGTGTTCCATGCTCTCATGGCTGTGCTCAGTATCCTCAGGGCTGTGTACCATGTACTCAGGGCTTTTCTCTGTGTTCGCAGGACTGTGTTTTGTGTTCTGAGGGGGGTGCTGTGTATTCTCAGGTGTGTGTTCTGTCTTCTCAGGACTGTGCTTTGTATTCTCAGGGTTGTGTTCCATGTTCTCGGGGCTGTGCTCTGTGTTCTCAGGGCATGTTCCGTGTTCTTAGGGCTGTCCTTTGTGACCCTAGGTCTGTATTTCTTGTTCTCATTGCTGTGCTCTGCATTCTCAGGGCTGTGCTCTATGTTCTCAAGGTTGTATCTGTATTCTCAGGGCTGTGTTCCATGTTTTGAGGGCTGTGCTGTGTATTTTCATGGCTGTGTTCCGTATTCTGAAGGCTGTGCTCTATATTCTCATGGCTGTGGTCCTTGTCTCAGGGCTTTGCTTTGTGATCTCAAGGCTGTGTTTTGTGTACTCAGGGCTATGCTCTGTAGCCGCAGGGCTGTGTTCTGTGTTCTTAGGGCTGTGTTCTTTATTCCCAGGTCTGTATTCCATGTTCTCAACACTGTGCTCTGTATTCTCAGGGCTATGTTCCGTACTCCCAGGAGTGTGCTCTGTATTCTCAGTGCTGTCGTTCATGTTCTCAGGGTATACTCTGTATTCTCAGGACAGAGTTCTGGTTTCTCAGGGCTATGCTCTGTTTTCGCAGGGCTGTATTCCATGTTCTCAAGGCTGTAGATGTATTCTCATTACTGTGTTCCGTATTCTCGGCTGTGGTCTTTGTTCTGAGGACTGTGTTCCGTGTCCTCAGGGATGTGTCTGTGTTCTCAGGGCTGTGTTTAGTGTTCTTAGGGCTGTGGTTTGTATTCTAAGGGCTGTGTTCCTTGTGCTCAGGGATGTGTTTGTTCTCGGGGCTGTGCTCTTTAATCTCAGGGCTGTGTTGGTGTTTTCAGAGCTGGGCTCTGTATTCTCAGGTCTGTTTCATGTTCTCAGAGCTGTCCTCTTTATTTTCAGGGCTGTTGTCCATGTCCTCAGGGCTTTGCTCTGTGTTCTCCGGGCTTGCTCCCTATTCTCAGGGCTGTACTATGTGTTCTCAGGGTTGAGTTTTTGTTGTTGTTGTTGTTGTTGTTGTTGTTTTTGCGCTGTGCTCTGTGTTCTAATGGCTGTGTTTTTTTTCTCATGGCTGTGTTCTGTGTCCCTAGGGCTGTGTTCCTTCTACTCAGTGCTGTGCTCTGTGTTCTCAGGGCTGTGTTCCATGTTCTCAGGGCAGTGTTCTGTATTCTCAAGGCTGTGCTCATCGTTCTCAGGGCTGTTTTCTGTATTCTCTGGGTTGAGTTCCACGTTACCAGGGCTGTGTTGTGTGTTCTCAAGGCTGTTTTCCATGTTCTCAGGGCTCTCCTTTGTATTCTCAGTGCTGTGTTGGTGTTCTCAGGACTATGCTCAGTATTCTCAGTTCTGTGCTTTGTATTTTCAGTGCTGTGTTCCATGTTCTCAGGGCTGTGCTCTGTATTCTCAGGTCTGTGTTCATGTTCTCAGGGCTGTGCTCTGTATTCTCAGGGCTATGTTCCATGTTCTCAGGGCTGTACTCTGGTTTCTAAATAATGTGTTCCCTATTCTCAGGGCTGTGATCTGTGTTCTCAGAGTTGTGTTCTTTATTCTCAGCGCTGTGTTCGGTGTTCTCCAGCTGTGCTCTGTGTCTTATGGCTGTTATCAATGTCCGCAGGACTGTGCTATGTGTTTCAGGGCTCTTTTCCATGTTCTGAGGACTGTGCTCTTTATTATCAGGTCTGTTGTTCATGTTTTCAGGGCTGTCCTCTGTGTTCTCAGGACTGTCTTCTGTGTTCTCAGGGCTGTGCTCTGTGTCTCAGGCTGTGTCCCATGTTCTCAGGGCTGTGCTCTTTGTCCCTAGGGCTGTGTTCCATGTTCTTAGAGCTTTGCTCTATGTTTTCAGGGTTGTGTTCTGTGTTCTCATTGCTGTGCTCTGTGTTCTCAGAGAGTGTTTTATGTTGTCAGAGCTGTACTCTGTGTCCCTTGGTCTGTGTTCCATGTTCTCAGAGCTGTGCTCTGTATTTTCAGTGTTCTGCTCCTTGTTCTAATTGCTGTGCTCTGTATTCTCAGGGGTATGGTCTATGTTCTCAGGGCTGTGCTCTGTGTACTCAGGGCTGTGCAACGTGTTTTCCGGGCTGTGCTCTATATTCCCAGGGCTGTGTACTATGTTTTACTCTTTATTCTCAGCACTGTGTTCCATGATTCCAGGGCTGTGCTCAGTATTCTCAGGGCTGTGTTTAGTGTTCTCAGATATGTGCTCTGTATTCTCAGGAATATGTCTTGTTCACAGGGCTGTGCTATGTGTTCTCAGGGCTGTGTTCCATGTTCTCAGTGCTATGCTCTGTATTCTCAAGGTTGTGCTCCATGATCTCAGCACTGTGCTCTGTGTTCTCAGGCTGTGTTCCTTGTTCTCAGGGCTGTGCTCTGTGTCTTTTAGGCTGTGTTCCATTTTCTCAGGGCTGTGTTCTATATTCTCAGGGCTCCATTCGTGGTCTCTGGGCTGTGCTATATCCTCTCAGGGCTATGCTCTGTTTTTTTGGCTGTGTTCTGTGTTCACAGGGCTGTGCTATGTGTTCTCTGGGCTGTGTTCAATGTTCTTAGTTTTGTCCTCTATGTTATCAGGACTGTGTTCTGTGTTCTCAGGCCTGTGTTCTGTATTCTCAGTGTTGTGTTTTGTGCTCTCTGCGCTGTGCTCAGTGTTCTCAGGCTGTGTTCCTTGTTCTCAGGGCTGTGCTCTGTGTTCTCAGGGCTGTGTTTTGTGTTCCCACGGCTCTGCGTTGTCTTTTTAGAGATGTGTTTTATTTTCTCAGGGCTGTGTTCCATGTTCTCTGGTCTATTCTCTGTCTTCTCAGAGCTGCGTTTTGTGTTCTCACGGCTCTTCTATGTATTTTCAGAGATGTCTTTCGTCTTCTCAGGGCTATGCCATGTGTTCTCAAGGCTGCGTCCTCTGTTCACAGGGCTATACGCTGTATTTTTAGGTTTGTCTTCCCTGTTCTTAGGGCTGTGCTCTGTGTTCTCAGGTCTGTGTTCCATGTTCACAGTGCTGTGCTTAGTATTCTCAGGGCTGTGGAACGTGTTCACAGGGCTGTGCTCTGTATTCTCAGGGTTGTGTTCTGTGTTCTCAGGGCTGGGCTCTGTATTCTCAGCGCTGTGTTCCATGTTCTCAGGGCTGTGCTCTGTATTCTCAGGGGTATGTTCTGTGCTTCTGAGGACTGTGCCCTGTATTCTCAGGGCTGTTGTTCATGTTCTCAAGGCTGTGCTATGTGTTCTTATGGCTGTGTTCCATCTTCGCAGGGATGTGTTTTATATTCTCAGGGCTGTGCTCTATATTATCACGACTGTGGTCTGTTTTGTCAGTGCTGTGCTATGGGTCTCAGGGCTATGGTTCATGTTCTCAGGGCTCTGCTCTGTGTTCTTAGGGCTGATTTCCGTGTTCTCAGGGCTGTGGTTTATATTCTCTGGGCTATGTTCCTTATTCTCAGGGCTGTGCTCTCTATTCTCCGGGCTGTGTTCCATTTACTTAGGACTGTGCTCTGTATCCTCAGGGCTATGGAACATGTTCTCAGGACTGTGTTCAATTTCTTAGGGCTGTGTTTGTATTCTCAACAATGTGTTTCTTGTGTTCAGAGCTGTACTCTGTGTTTTTTTTTTTAACTTTAAGATTTTTTGGTATATTTTATTTTTTCTATTTTTTTTAATTGTTAAATCATAGCTATGTACATTAGTGCAATGGCCTGTACCGATTCTAAGATACACCATAGACGTCGCCCGACCCATTACCCTCCCTCCACAAAAAACCTCCCCCCTCCCTTCCCCTTCCTTGGCCCTTTCCCCATAGTCTTGTACCATGGATGGGTTATAGCCTTCATGTACAACCTATAATTTAGCTTCATAGTAGGGCTGAGTACATTGGATACTTTTTCTTCCATTCCTGAGATACTTTGCTAAGAAGAATATGTTCCAGCTCCATCCATGTACACATGAAGGAGATAAAGTCTCCATCTTTCTTTAAGTCTGCATAATATTCCATGGTATACATGTACCACAATTTCCTAGTCCATTTGTGAGTCGATGGGCACTTGGGCTTCTTCCATGACTTAGCAATTATGAATTGGGCTGCAATAAACAATCTGGTACAGATGTCTTTGTCATATTGCGATTTTTGGTCTTCTGGGTATAAACCTAGTAAAGGAATTATAGGATTAAATGCCAGGTCTATTTTTAGGACTCTAAGTATTCCCTAAACATCCTTCCAGAAGTGACGTATTAATGGGTATTCCCACCAGCAGTGTAGAAGTGTACCCTTTCCTCCACATCCACGCTAAAATCTCTGGCTTTGGGATTTTCTCATGTGGGCTACTCTTATTGGGGTTAGGTGATATCTCAAAGTAGTTTTTATTTTTTTTTCATTTCTTTATTTTTTATTGTTGGGGATTCATTGAGGGTACAATAAACCAGGTTATACTGAGTGCATTTTTTAGATAAAGACCCTCTTACAATCGTGTCTTGCACCCAAAAGGTGTGGCACACATCAAAGCCCCACTCCCCTCCCTCCTTCCCTCTCTTTGCTCTTCCTTTCTTATATCATTTCTTTTTTTTTTTTCCTTTTTTTTTTTTTTTTTTTAAGCAGGAACTCAACTTTATTGCATCAAGCAGCCGCTTATATAGAGCGTGGAGAAGGGGCAGGGAAAGAAGGCGGGGGATGAGGTGCGTGACAGGGTTGGGCCAATGGCATGGTACCACGTTGGCTGTATCTAGGTAGAGGCAGTTTCAGTCTGGGCCTTGCTGAGTCAGTGCTACACAGAAGTATCTTGATGGATCTACTTCTAGTCAGGCTCAGGAAGTTGCACTGGGTCTCAGGCACATGGCAGGGCCCAACAATTCCCTCTTTTGTTTTTTGTATGGTGGAAAAACATAGCCCCTGTCTTAGGTTGCCTGCTCTTGTAGTTTCAGTCTTACCCGTCATGAGGATACAAACATCAATGGTTTGGTCCCTGTCTTAGGTTGACTGAATGCGGAGTGATCTTACCTGTCTTTGGGTACTATGAATGTAATCCACCGTGCAGCCTCTCCATATCCTGTCTTAGGTTGTCCCAGTTTGGGGAATCTTACCCATCATTGGTGCTATGGAGGGCGGTGAAGATTTAACTGCCTCTAACCTTTTTTAAGGATACAGGGCCCAAAGGTGAAGGGGGTAAATAAGGGTAGCAGGGGAAGAAGGTAGGGTAAAAAACCATGTAGGCCCGTCCATAGGGGATTTTTTAAAATTTCTTTTCTTCTCTTTTCTAGATCTTCTTGGAGTAACACTTTTCACTCCTCTCACTGTCTTCATTCCTTTACTCCTAAGGTGGAGAATACTGAATATATTTAGGAAAAAGCATGGAGACGAGTGTTTCTTTAGTGAAATGAGGATCTGGGTATTAGACTATGAAATGAGGACCTAAGGTGTATCCAGGACGAGATGCTTTGCCAGAAATTTGGCTTTTTCTTGAAATGATAGGCCAGTAGTGGGGGTTGTTACAAGAAATTAAATAGTTTCATTTCTTTTTTAGATAGATTTCACTAGTTGCTTATGTGTGGGGGGGAGGGTAGATTCTAACAGAGAAGAGATAAGAATAAAATTAGATACAAAATTGTCATATGCAATTTTAAGTATTGGGGTCTACATTGGTTGCCAATCAGGAAGATGAGCAGGAAAAAGTATATATGACTGAGAGGAAGAAGTCGGAGTAGTATAAAGATTTAAAAAAAAAGGCTAGGGCAGCACCTGTGACGCAAAGGAGTACACTGCCAGCTCTATATGCTGGAGGTGGCAGGTTCAAACCCAGCCCCGGCAGAAACTGCAAAAAAAAATAAGGCTATACTTGGTAAACCAGGGTATATACGTATAAAAGGGAAGTCTCTATGGAATACTTAAAAAGTTCCTACTTTTAAAGAACTCTTATTTTTCAAAAAAGTTATAATTGACATATAATAGTTGTACATATTTATGTAGAAGTGATGGTCCAATACATGTATACATTGTGTAATGATGAAATCAGGATCAAATCAGCACATCCATCACTTTAAACATTTACATTTCTTTGTGGTGATGACATTCAAAATCCTCTCTTCAAGTTGTCTTGAAATACACAACACATTGTTACTAGCTACAGTCACCTTGCTATGTAATAGACCACTGTGACTTATTCTTCCTGACTGTAAGTTTTTACCAGTTGACTGACCTCTCCCCTTCATCACCCTCCCTACTTCCCCAGCATCTGGTATCTCTCTTCTTCTCTCAACTTCCATGAGATCAACATTATTAGATTCTGCATGTGAGTGAGATTATGTCTTTTTGTGCTTTGGAAAGCCCTGATTTTTAAACATTTGCCAATTTCTATCTAGTAAACATTCTCATCAAAGCTGACTTCCAGCTATAAATGGTTTAATAACTGTCTCATGAATTCCCTGAATGTTTTATAATTAGCTGTCTGCAGCAGCTTAGAGCTTGACTGGTGGCACCATTGACTGTCTTAGAAACCAAACAAAAATAGTATTTCAAAGAGAAGGAAGTGATCAACTGTATTAAAAAAAACAAGTAAAATCAGGATTGAAATTTACCTTTGGGTTTAGCAATGTGAAAGTTATTCATATACTTAAAAAGGGAACATCATTGGAACAGTGGAAGCTAAAGCTCATTGGCTTGAAATTAAGAACAAATGAGAGGAAGCTTTAGAATACAGGCCAAGAGAAATGGGGAAGAAGTCATTTGTCTCAACAACAAAGCCTTATTTTTATGAGATAAAAATGATGCACTTGCTTTTTTTTTTATGTTTTTTTTTTTTTTATTGTTAAATCATAGCTGTGTACATTGGTGCAATCAAGGGGTACATGTGCTGGTTTCATATACAATCTGAAATATTCTCATCAAACTATTCAACGTAGCCTTCATGGCATTTTCTTAGTTACTGTATGTAGACATTTGTATTCTGCATTTAGTAGGTTTCGCCTTACCCATTCTAAGATGCACCATAAATGTGGCCCCACCCATTACCCTCCCGCCACTCTAACCTCCCCCCAACCATACCCGCCTTTGGCCCTTTCCCCATATTCTTGTGCTATAGTTGGGCACCCACACCTTTCACCATTAACTAAGATAGACTCTCACTGGATAAAAGATTTAAACTTAAGACATGAAAATATAGAAATACTTGAAGAAAGTGCAGGGAAAACTCTTGAAGGAATGAGCCTGGGTGAATATTTTATGAGGAGGACTCCCCAGGCAATTGAAGCAGTATCCAAAATATATTACTGGGACCTGATCAAACTAAAAAGCTTCTGCACAGCCAAGAACATAGTGAGTAAAGCAAGCAGACAGCCCTCAGAATGGGAAAGATGAAGGATGCACTTGCTTTTGAAAAAAAAATGAAAGAGAATGAACTGCTAGAGATGTGTTCTTAACCAAAGAAGGAAAA
>CAUYPK010124562.1:0-49536 GCA_963574355.1 Loris lydekkerianus | reverse complement strand
AATGGCTGGAATATAAAACACACAATATCAGATCTTGGTGAAGATACAAAGTACCAGTTACACTCATTCACAGCTGGCAGGAATGTGAGATGGCATAGCATCTTACCCAGCCCCTCATCACCCCTCCTACCTGCTTAACTTCTGTTGAGTTTTACTTCCATATGTACACATAAGTGTTGCCCAATTAGTTCCAATTTAGTACTAGTACATGTGGTGGTTGTTTTTTTCATTCTTGTGATTCCTCACCTAGAAGAATGGTCTCCAGTTCCATCTAGGTTGTTATAAAAGATTCTAGATCACCAATTTTTCTTTCTTTTTTTTTTTTTTTTATGGCTGAGAAGCACTCCATGGTACGTATATGCTACATTTTATTAATGCACTCATGTATTGATGGGAACTTGGGTTCTTTCCACATCTTTGCTGTTGTGAATTGTGCTGCTATAAACATGTGAGTACAAGTGTCTTTATAACAAAATGTCTCTCTTTCCTTTGGGTATACACTTCGTAGTGGGATCCATGATTGAATGGTAGATCTACTTTAAGTTCCTTGAGATATCTCTATACTACTTTCCATAGAGGTTGTACTAACTTGCAGTCCTGACAATAGTGTGTAAGAGTTGCTTTCTCTCTGCACCCACACCAACATCTGTGTTTTGAGGCTTTTTGACAAGAGCCATTCTCTCTACATCAGGTGATACATCATTGTGGTCTTGATTTGCATTTCCCTAATAATTAGAGATGTTGAGTATTTTTTCACGTGTTTGTTGGTCATTAGACTATCTTTGAACGAAAAGTTTCTGTTCATGTCTCTTGTCCACTTTTTAAAAGGGTTGTTTGGTTTTATTGCTAATTTGCTTGAGTTCTTTGTACATTCTTCCTTTATTGGATAAAGAATGTGTAAATACTTTTTCCTATTCTGTAGATTGTCCATTTGCTCTATTGATTATGTGCTGGCTGTGCAGGGGCCTTTTAATTTGATCAGGTTTCATTTATTTATTTTTGTTGTTGCTGTGGTTGTTTTTGGGGTCTTCATTATACATTTTTAGCCTATGTCTATAAGGGTTTTTCTAAAATTTTCTTTTAGAATTCTTATAGTGTCATGCCTTAGATTTGAGTCTCTTATTCATTATGAATTTATTTTTATGGGTGGTTAGATTCTGTTTTGGTCTTCTACAGGTGTTATCCAATTTTCCCAGCACTATTTACTGAATAGGGATTCTTTCCCTCAGTGTTTATTTTTGTCTGCTTTGTCAAAGATCAGATGGCAGTATAAGAATGAATTCATATTGGATTCTCTGTTCTGATCCATACATCTATGTCTCTGTTTTTGTGTCAGTACCATGCTATTTTGGTTACTATAGTATTTTAGTATAGCTTGGAATCTGGTAAAGACATCTCTCGATTCATTCTTACTACAAAAGGGTGCATTAACTATTCAAGGCCTTTTCTGTATCCACATGAAGCACTGACCTAATTTTTTCTAGATCTGTAAAATATGGTATTGGTATTTTAATGAGGATTGCATTACATCTAATCTGTAAATCACTTTTGGTAGTATAGACATTTTAACAGTGTTGGTTCTGCCTATACATGGGCATTACATATTTTTCCATCTGTTTAAGTCCCTCCGTGAACTGAGCCCTTCAATTGATGGAAGTATTTCTCTCTCCTCCATCCACTCCTTCTCTCCCTCTCGCTCATCTTTTACAATTTATCTCAGTAATGTTTTATAGTTGTCTGTGCTAAAATTGCATATGTCTTTCATTAGGTCTATTTCTCTAGGAAGTGGACTAGTAGTTCTTTAAGAGGTTGGAGCTTTCCATCAATCTCAGAAGAGCAAGCATTGTTGATACACAAGGTAAGATTGAGCAAAAACATAGCTTTCCTAAATTCCTCAGTCAGAGCCTTAAAATATAATTTCATTAATAAAAATTGTGAATGCTCAGAAAATTAGAGACTCCAACATTCAACTATGTAGACAGACTCAATTCCAAACTAAATCAATGATGCTGACAAGAAAATTGGCCCACTTAGAAGTCTTCTACCAGGTTTCGGCAAACTTTTTTTTGTCAAGGGCAAAGACAGTGAATATTTTAGGCTTTTCTCATCATAAAGAAGGTTTTATTGCAGGAACTCATTGTAGCATGAAAATGATCATAAACCAAAGTTAAATGAATAGATTTAAATTTTACTCACAAAATAAAACTTTACTTACAAAACAGTTTTGGCCTAGATTTGACCCTAAAACTATAGTTCACTGGCCTCCTATTTGAGGGTATTATTTAGAAATTGTTGAAATCTATTTTTAGTCCATCTAATTACAGGTCCAGAATAATTGGTAAGCTTTACAAGCCAGTGTAACTAGGGAAAATACTCAGTGTTATTCAGAAGGTATAAATACATTGATGTCTTTGCCCAATGGGGTGATCTGATTCCTGACCTATACAGTTTGCAGTCTAGTGTAAAGGAAAAAGAATCTCAGTCAGAATGGAGATATTTCTTTTATTTTATACTTTTTATTGATATATCAGTAAATATTTTGGGGAGTACATGTGATATTTTTATATGTGTATGATAAACATTGATTTTTTAACAAGAAGAGAAAGGAAAGTGAGAACCCTAATATACATTCTTATTCATATGCAAATATATGTTAATATATATATTTGTGCTTAAATTAATATAAAATGAAAATTCCCTTACATGTTACCTAATATATATGCTTCTGTTATTTCACTTGTGTAAAAGTTTCTAGTTAGTTATCTTCTCTTTGAATATAAATCTATAATGTATTAGTTATATTTATTTTGAGTTATATTTATTTTGACTTGTTTGTAAATATAGACATTAATCAGTATAAATAACTTGAATTATGGGAATTTTGCTATACTTTTTTTGGCATGCAGCATTTTAGTAGAGTTACATACAGAAGATACAAAGTTGCAAGCTTAAAAACTTGATCTGAAGCTTTTAAACATATGGGAGACAACTTTATTAATCATTTATTTTAAAGCATTATGTATTTTTTTAATTACAGATGGTAAAAAATAATTAATAGGAGTGGGGAGAGTACTCCCCCATGTCCAGATAACCCTTGATAAGTAGAATGTGAATTGTAGTATCTGGAGTACATGTTAAAATAGGTATCATTTTCTAAAATTTTCTGAAACTGTTGCCATTATTGTCCAAGGAAACCCATGGTACAGCCTATATGTGGTCTGGGTTTATTTGACTAGCTAAGGAATCAGGGGTACAATTTATAATTTCTATTTTTAGAACTAATTCTTTTAACTTTAGCACTTTCTTTGTAATACTGATAAGCATTTTGCACAACTCGAGCTGTTAATAGCTACAATGGAAAAGAGGACTGGTGGTCAAATCAATGGGGGATTATTTTGATACTATCTCCCTTTGTTAGAGATTCGCCACATGCACAGACATATTAAGGGCTTCAGGAAGTCTAAAAGCTAAGAAATGTAGCTCAGGTTTCTTCCAAACTTTTGGGATGATGCAGCAGTTTGTTTTCCCTATAGAATACTTACATGCTGAAGTACTAGTGTTCCAAGGAAAAAAAATCTTAGGGAGCAGCTATTTAAATCCATACTTTATCGTCCTACTGTTTTTCATAACTGTTTCTGACATTTGTAGTCAAGATAGTTGTGTTTATTTCTGTCAGTTGTTAAGACTTCTAGAGCTGGTTTTCTATCTGGATGAGTTGGGGAGAGAAATTTATTCTTTCTTCTCTGTGTGTTTATTTTTGCCTATTTGAAAGACAATATAGGACAGTTATACTTTGCATTTTTCATCAGCAATCTTAAAAGTTATGTTGACTGAGAAACTTATC
Source organism: Loris lydekkerianus (assembly GCA_963574355.1). Lineage (NCBI taxonomy): Eukaryota > Metazoa > Chordata > Mammalia > Primates > Lorisidae > Loris > Loris lydekkerianus. The sequence goes on along the minus strand of CAUYPK010124562.1, from coordinate 45,692 downwards.
ATTTCAATAAGTGTATTGATTAGTAGTGGCTTAGTTGAAGGCTGTGCAATACCCTTCATGTTTATTGCTTTAAAATGTATGTAAATAATCTATAATGATATGCTCATTCCTAAAAAAATGAAATAACTCAGAAAGTTTTAGGATAAATAATAATTTCCAACTCACTAAAGATAATCCCTGCTATAAGTTTGAATCCATTAGGGGCCTCTTAAAAATGCATTTAAAAATATTTCCTTCATGGCTTTTGAGTTTTGTGACATATGTAGAAATGGTTCTCTTATCCTATAGTTTTAAACAAAATAATCACATACTTTCTTCTTCTTTTTTTTTTTTTTTCTATTAACATACTTTCTTCTTAAAAAGGGTGATCAGAAAGTCTGGAAGCAGAAGTAAATACGCATAATAGATAGCATATTGACATCTTAGGATGAACTTGTTTAGTGACACTGCACATGTTCAAAGTGTTGTCCCTTATTAATGCCCCACAGACCCTGAACATGCATTTGTAATGTGATTTGTGTCTCTGATTTTCCCTGAACAAACTTGTGCCTTTAGTATATCTCAGAAGATATTATCAGAGACTTTCAATTTGTCTATATATCTATCTATCTCTCCAAACTTTCCAATCACTCTGTACTTTTGCAGAAAAACTTTCCAAAACACTTTTTTAAAATCCAAGACTCTGGGTTGAAATGGTTCAAACAGAACATTGACATTAGTTATGCAATTAATTGAGTTCCATGGTACCACTGTGGTATTACTGGCTTTTGGCTCATTTTAGATTATCTATGATTCATTCCATTTTTACATCCTTGGACACGAATAATTTTGAGTTGACTGTAGATAGGGTCTCTCTCTGGGTAGTAAAGTGGAATTTTCTAAGCAGCACATTTGAACATGTCATTTTATGGAATTTTTATTTGTGTAGGCACGTGAAAAATATTTTCAACGAAAACCAAGTGAACATACAGTGATGCAATGTGTATACAAGAGCTTTCAAACTAAACTCCAACAGTAAAAGATATGATCTGTGCATGTAAACGTGTGGTGGCTATTCCTCCTCCACTTGGTTAAAATACGGTCAGCCTTCCTAGCAGCACGTTTGTCATCACCACAATAATACGAGGCAAGACATTTTAAGCTTGTTAATTCCATGTTTTCGTAAACCAGTCATTTCTGACACTCATGACTCACTTTTTCCTGCATCCCTCTTCAAAAAGTGGTAGAGAGAGGTGGTGAATTCATACTGGTTTAGTCTGGGCATACTGTTTGATCAGCCTGCAGCTGTCCCGCAAAGGTGATAATCCCGGCATAAGTGCACAGCAACACAGCCCCACGCTGGCCGTTACCAGCTGTTCTGGAAAGCAGCCAGTCTGCAAACGGCGCTGCTGTGTCCCTCCGCCCGGCTGCGCGCTGGCTGAGGACGGATGCTCTGCACCCGAGGGCAGGTGCAGGACGGCGAGATAGGCGAAGAGACCTCCACAGAGGCCTTCACAGAGAAGCCCACACGGAAACGTCGACGCGACAGAGAGGAGGCTGCCATTCGTGATGAATGAGGAGTACTGTCATGGGTGACACGGCACACGCTGGGTGACAGAGGTGGCTCATTTTGATTCAAGTTACTGAGCAGCACGTGAGGCTGGGAAAATCAGTAACAGTAGCAAGCCCTGCGTTGGTCCCTACAGTCAGAAAGCTGGGCTTGACCAGCTAAGCCCTCTGTACGGAGTAGTTTGCAGATTTTTTAAAAAGCTGTATTCATAAATATAAAAAGTAACATTCTTGCATCATTAAAATCATATATATGAAGGAGATGACGCACACCCAGAAATCACACCAATGAACACTAGTTAATGGTTATGCACTGGATGCCATCTCTCTCTCTCTCTCTCTCTTTTTTTTGAGACAGAGTCTCACTTCATCACCCTTGGCAGGGTGCTGTGGCATCATAGCTCATGGCAACCTCAAACTCTTGGGCTTAAGCCATCCTCTTGCCTCAGCCTCCAGTGTAGCTGGGATTACAGGCACTCACCACAACACCCGGCTATTTTTTAGAGTCGGGATCTCACTCTAGCTCAGGCTGGTCTCACACTCCTGAGCTCAAGCAATCCACCTGTTTCGGCCTTCCAGAGTGCTGGGACTACAGGCATGAGCCACATGGCAGCCTTGGGTGTCCTCTTTAAAAGTCTTTCAGTCATTCTCCATCCCCTAATCCTTATTTCTCTTCCTCATAGCCTTGTCTTTGCCAGCTATTTTATAATATGTATTTATTTTATTAGAGGTTGTCTCCTTCCTATTCCCTCCAAAAGGAGGTTCTAGGTGGTTAGGATCTTGAATAGTCTTGTTTCCCACTGTAATCCCAGTGTCAAGAATAGTGCCCAAATGTATGAAGCCCCCTCAATATATAGGTACTGAAAAAAATACGAACATTCACTCTACTGTATTTCTAGTGATATCTCAAGACGTTAGGCTGAAAATATCAATTTAGTTTTACAAACATGCTAATTTAATGAACAATAATTTTCTTCAAAGAGATTCCTGAATAGCTGACTTTCATTGCATTCAAAATATATAATGCCATATTGTATATAGCCGTATTTCTGATGGATTTATCAGCTAGCATTAAAAATTTAGCCAGTCAATTAATTGTTTTGTATGTATGCTGCCAAATAAAAGAGTTTGACTAGATTTTCCTCCTCTCCTGTGCACTCCTCCCATCTTTCCCTGGAGAGGTTATTGTCACAACACAATAAATGCCTCCAATTCATTGTTAAAATATTGATAACAGGAATCAAATTATCTACTTCTTTTCATAGATTGGGCATGTTTATGAGCAAAAGAAGAGTGAGAAAAATGTGAGTTTTTCTAGGCAGAGAAAATACAATATTATAGAACCTCCAGAGTTGACCACCTCCCTATACTGACCACCTCCGTAAGTTGACCTAATTTTCATAGATAAGACATGCACCATCATCAATACAGCAGGTCTCGTACCTTATGTGGACCACCTCCACATATTGACCAGCTTGTTATAGTCTCTTGGGTGGTCAACCCATAGAGGTTCTACTGTGTTTATAATTATGTTAGATGGGAGTGGTTTAGGCTCCTGGCATACAGGTGTTCCAGCAGAGGTGAGCTAAACTATGTCAGGAAAACTGAGTCTGGCAGCTCCCCCCATGCCAGCCTGGGAATCATCATGAGCTGGATGATACTATTAAACAAACAGCCATCCCAAGTTTGGTTCACTTTTACCTCTATATTAGTCAAGGTTCTCCAACAAAAGAGAACCAAATGATATATAGAGATACATAGAAAGAGATTTATTATGAGGGAACTGCTCACTTGATTACGGAAGCTGAGAAATCCCTCAGTCTTCTCTCTACAAGCTGAAGGCCTGTAATTTCAGTCCAAGTCCAAAAGCCTGAAAATGAGAGGAACCAATGGTGTAAATCCTGGTCTGAGCCAGAAAGTCTAAGAGCTAGGAGCACTGCTGTCTCAGGGAAAGAGAAATTGATGTCCCAACTGAATATGAGAGAGGAAATATATCCTTCTGCTTTTTGTCCTACTTGGGTGCAAAGCAGATTAGATGATGTCTACCCAACTAGTGAGAGCAGATGGTCTTTACTCAGTCTTCCAACTGAAATGTAATCTCTTCCAGAAATACCCTCTCAGACACAACTTGCAATAAAGTTTGACTAGCTTATTGGGCATCTCTTAGCCTAGTCAAATTGACCTAAAATTCACCATCACAACCCCTATCCTGGAGATTCTGACTGAGTACATGTGTCGAATAAGCACTGGAGTCAGTATTGAAAGCAAAATAAAATAACACACCATGTGGGTTCAATACACCTCAGGTATTAGGAACTAGATGAAGCTGAGATTTGAATTTTAGACAGAAAGTTGGCCTTGATCAAGTTCTCAGTTATCACTTGAGAGCACTTGTAACTATTTAGTTAAGGTTTTCCCATTGGGAATTCTAATTCAGATTACTGAGTTGGGACCCAATAACCTTTTGTCAGTTTATCATTTTTTAAAAATTTTTGACAAGGTTCCAGATGATTCTTATTTTTAAACACATTTGAGAAACATTCATCTAGAAGACGGTGAGGCCTCATTCAGTTTTCAGATTCTATGATTATTCAATAATTCTCTACCTTGTCTCTGTGCAGACTTGCCATTAAATGGTTTTTTTGAGAGGTATTGGGAGACATATTACTAAATGCATAGACAGTGTCTTAGAAATTGGTCTGTTTATGCCTGGCTTAAAAATGCATGAGCAAATCAAAAGTGCTCATTTCATGCAAACTTCACTGCAGAATGACATGCCCCATGGATCACTGGGCCCAGTAACATTTTTCATTTGTTTTCAAGCACGCTTTATAGTCCTGAGGTCTGTGGTGTTCAAAGGTTAAACTCAACAGCTAGAAAAATGATGACAGTAACAAGTTTAAATAACAAAAATGCCTAGTGCATGAAAACCAATCTTCAAATCCTGTAAAACTACCAGTGCCAATTCCTCATTATATTTTTAACTACATCATGATTATACAACTTGAACTACTCTGTAAGTTGAAAAACAAATAGCCAGTACTTAGGACAGCATTTCCCAACAACTGTTCTGCTTTGAATTTTCATCTTATTTTTTCCCTATGTATTTCAAGTGAATTAAATAAAGAATTTTAATTAAGAAAACAGTGTTCAAAGCCCCATTCTTTTCTCAGATGCTGTACTCCATGGTCTAGTAAGTACTTTAATGAGTTGTAACATTGCAAGATGTTTCTAGTTCCTTTACATCCTTAACTCCATCAGCATATATTACTGCCAGACTTTCAAAATGGATTCCATTTCTCCAGGACTGATATTTTTAAAAAAGAGCTTGGTAAAAGAGTTTATTCCTATTCTACTTTTTCTTAGTGCCTAATTTAAGGTATAAGCTATTCTTAACTCCAAGTAGGATTGAACTAATTTTTTCCCCTAGCTGTTTTACATAGATAGTCATACTGCAGAAGTCTTTGGATAACTATTTTATCTTAATTTTAGGTTTCCAGATACTTCAGACAATAATTACAGGAATGTAGAATTTTGGAATTTGAAAATATGTTCAATATAATTTATTATAACATTCTCAAATTTCAGGCATGAGAATGAAATTCTAAAAGAGACTGAGTGACCTTCTCAAGGCCATTTTTCTTTATGGGATGGGAATGCCAGCAACTTGGAATTCGGAAGCCAGGTTCTAAGTTGTTTGCAACTCAGACATTGACTTTAGGTGCCTTCACCCTAGCAAGACCTGTTGGTTCTGAATTGTTTTTTTAAGGTATTCGAAAAAGATTGTTATTGGTTATTTTGAAAACAAGGTAATTTTGCTTAATGCTATGTGTAAATATAATTTTATGTACACCCATGGTAATAATATCTATCTTAACACTCATATACATGAAGTAATAAAACATCTCTACAGACCCAGATGTAGAAGTGATTTGCTTCAAGAAATAGGTGGCTTTTGTGTTCTCTCTTTCCTCATTTTCTCCCAGTTTTATATCTCAGTTCAAGCACACTTCTTCAGGGAGCCTTTCTTTGTACTCTCTGGTCGCTTTGGAATGAATGTTATATGTTTGTATAGTACTTTTTAATACCACTGCAGCACTTCTAATGATTGATTGTATGTTTATTTGTGTTCTTACTTAATTAACGTCTACTCCACTCTAGACCAACTTTAACCACGTGAGGACTGGGCACTGCTGTTGCCTACATTGCCCCTCACCCGTGCCTGACTCAGCCCCCGGAAGTGTACATTCTCAGCATTTCTAGAATGAATTAAGAAATGGATGAAATATACTCTCTCTAAAATTGGTGTGTTCTTGAAGTCATTTTTCTGTTTCCTTTCTTCTGATAGCACATTGAGGAAAATTAATTTTGATTTGTAGTTCTTAATCCTTCACCTCCAATCTGCTACAAGTAGGCTTTGTTCTAAGAACTTCCAAGTGGTCCCTGGCTGGGGCTCTCCCTAGTGGGGTGCTCCAGAGCAGGCTGAGCTGCAGGAATATCAAAGCTTCCTAGTGTCCCGGAACTAAAGGAAAGTGGGAGGGGACAGCACTTGATAGCAAGAGTGAGAAGCTCCACAACATGCCTAACAGAACTTTCTATAGCCAGTCATGACAGCTCCTAATTGTTCAAAAGGGTCCTCAACTTTTATCCTAGTCTGCAGGGGATATGCCAACTTCTATTTATTTTATTTTATTTTATTTCAGGTTAATACGAGGGGACAAATGACTAGGTTATGTTGTTTGCCTTTGTTAGGTAAAGTTCAAGTTGTAGGTGAGCCCTTTGTTGTGCCTACATTTAAAGATGAGAGTTCTTGAGGATTTTCTTACATACTCAAAAAATGAAAGTATCTTCCACGTTGTCTTGGTTTTGTGGAGATGGCCCTTTCCTCAGAGGATTGGGGACACTCATGGGGATGAAAGAGATAAGTCAAAGTGACCACTTGAGTAGACAGAGGCACACGAGTTCCTGGAAATGGGGTGAAGAAGTCAGCGTGATAATTAGGCTAGTGAGGAAAGGTAGAGGGAAGGGCTACTTACAAAGGTTGGCAGGGGATATTACTCTACACTTTCTGGCCCCCAAGCAAGGGCTAGGGGAGGGTCAGTAAAAAGCATCCTTTTTGATGCTTGGGGGACTGCTGTGCATGTTGGGCCTGGATTCCACAGTCCAGACCCACAAAGTGCCCCCGTCACATGGAGACAGGTGAAATCTTGAAAGAGATCCTGAACACAGGTGACTTCCTGGACCCTTGAAGGTAGTTGCATCAGGACATAAGTGATACTTTTGGTTATCTACACACTCTCTGTGAAGCCTAACAGGAGCTGTGCTGTGGAGAAGGAAAGGAAGTTCCCATTTCCCGACTGCATAAGGTGGGATGGGTATCCCTACCCCTTCCCCAGAGTGGGGGCAACAGGCATTTCAGTTGAGGCTTTGGGCGCCTAGCAGGGCAGTCCCTAGAGGAGGCTTGCTGACAGCAATGCTGGCGCCATGAGACTTGACTAGGAAGCTGGACAACCAACTCCTGGGCCTGCAGAAGAGCACTGAGAGATCCCAGTGCTCCAGAAATAAGTCGTGGTATGTGTCTTAAATAGGAATGTGACATCATTGGTGCTGACCAACTGGTGAGGAATAGACATTCTCCTTACACATGAAAAATCAGACCTCAAGCCATACTAATTAATTTATCTGACACACAGTGTGAAGAGTGGTGTATCACACTTTATTCATAATGGTAGCTAATGTCAATCGAGCACCTCCTGGGTTCCAGGCACTACATTGTCTCTATTAAGTTGCAATTGTTACAGGCAGGAGCTTTTATAACTTCCACTGTGCAGATGGCACTCTCTTGCCCAAGTGAGTGAGTAAATGTGTCAGAATATGAACCTAGGGGCTCTGCCTCCACACAGTGCTCTCAGCTATTACCTATTCTTCCTCTCTACATGGATCCAAATGTGACAGCATGAGCCACCTCCATCAACATAGTGACAACTCTTGGGAATTTATTTAAATAGCCCACTCAACAATAGACCCCTCTCCTTGACATGCTGGCACCATCCAGCACACATGGAAGAGTTTCCATCCTAGGCCAATCGCCTCTCCCTATGCTAATTGCTCAACAAATACAAGCACAGCACTGTGAAGCCCTGCGTGTGTATGTCATACAGGCACACACCCTGCCTGCTCTCTTTTTTAGACACTTTGAAAATCCTCCTCACTCATCCTGTGTCTTTGTCTCTGTTTTCTCAGCCACTTTCACTCCCTAATGATATCATTCTTTCTTGGAGTCCTTTATATGGCTTTGCAAACTCTTATCAGCCTGTTTCAGGGACTCCTACCCTTTTCCTCTTCCTGTCTTTCCAACATTGGTATCCCAGGATTCTGCTCTCTTTCTCCCTCTGCTGTTAGTCTATGGCTCTCTTTGGGTGATCTCTGCCACTCCCTGGTTTCCTCAATGATCGGGATGCTCATAAATCCCAGTTTTCTCTCTCCTCTCACATCTTTGTCCTGGTCTGGGGTTTATTGGGATTTTACTAAAAAAGACTCATGAAACGTGGTCTTTTCCTTCCAAGATATTTTAAGTTAGTTGCCATGGATTCCACATATCAAGGGGAAACAAATATTGCCCTTATGTCTGTTTTTAACTATTCAAACTCTTTTGATTTTTGGTTGACTTTAGTATATGATAATAAACATTTAATATTGTTTTTAAATCATAATTATGTTAGATATTTAATGTGCACATTTAATTTTTATTGGTAATAAAAATAATAAAACTGAAGTAAGGATTATAAACCACTTCAGAGAACATAGAAATATTAATTAATATTCTACTTACCTATCTTTAAAAGAATGATTCTTTGAAATTACCTTGTTACAAAATTAAGGCATAAAATGAACTTACAAATATCCAGCTTTTAAAGCACTTTTATACACAGAAAAAAATTAGCCATTTACATAGGCACCAAATTTGCTTCTGTGGAAAACAAATATTTCCTTAGTAGCTATCTGTAAGTACAGTTACCATAATGAATAGTGTCCTTTCCTTAGACTCTGGATACATCTAGAGAATTTTATTTCTTTTTTTAAAAATATAAGAATGAGATAATGCTCTTAAGAATTTTCAGTCTATATTGTACTCCTTTGAAGCTAAACTGTTAGAGAAAAAGTGTCTCTAGAATTATTCATATAATTCAGGAAAATCTTTTATTTCCATAGAGAGTACTTAGTTTAAACCATCCAAATTTGGGCTTCATTTTTTCTCAGAGGTTCAACTTTATTTATTTATTTATTTTTGTTGTTGTTGTTATTTACAGATGATTGGGGCATGAAAGACAATTTAAGGACAAGGCCCAGGATGTAAGTCATCTATTCCCACTTGGCATTACTAAGTACAGAAACGTAAGATCACAGGTCCTGAAATATTCAAGTCCCAATCTACAGCGTCTTTATAAATTACAACAAATAAGACAAATATGCAAAATAGCACCGTTCTGGATCCTTGTAATCGGTGAGGCAAATCAGTTTTAGCTCCAGGTGTCCACACGATCACAGCCAGGCCTTAGAGCCACCTGTGCAGTGCTGCAGGCCTGCACAGAGGTCTACCGAAAAGGAGGAGCCTGCAGCAAGCCCACCAGCGCGGGCACATCCACAACCCTGCTTACTGTTATCTATCTACACATCTGCATGCCTTTTTGAGTCAAACCTATGGGAAAAGGAGTTTCTAGATGTTTAGCTGGCTCAGGTGTTTGGAACAACTGTGAAGGTAGCTGTAACCCCTGTGACCAAAGACATCTCAGAGCAAGCGTGCACACTGCAGAGAAGACCCAGGCCGGAAGAAAACAGTAAGTGGGCCGTGATTGGCTGGTTTGCTTTCGGCAGTGTTGTCTTCATTGGCTGACGGGGCTTATCAAGGCTGGGAAAGCTAAGGTAACGGCAGAGAGCGGAAGTAAAAGCCAGACAAAAGTAGCTTGAGAAGAGGTGGGGAACCTCCCCAGAAAGGAGTTCTTAGAAGCCGCAAGGGCGAGAAGAGGAAACGTTTCCAAAGCAGAGGAGTGAAGTGATTGTGAGGCCACTGCCTGGTTTCAAATTCCAGCTTTTGCACTCACTGGTTTATGACCTTGGCTAAGTTATTTCTCCTGTCTTTACCTCGATTTCCTCATCTGTACAATGGCAAAAATAATGGTCTTTACCTACCAGGGTTGTTGTGGTGTGAAATGCTGTGAGGAAATTACCAAATGCTTGTAGTATGTAAACTAGATGTTAGAAAGCTACGTTTGTTATGTCAGAGAATTTAAATTTAATGGTTGCAAATAAGGGTGTATAAACATTGGAGCTTTATTTCCTCTATCTGCCCTTTTTTAAAAACTTCTTTAATTAAATTAATTAATTAATTATGTTTTAAGAGATGGACTCTGCTGTGTTGCCCAGCTGGTCTCTAATTCCTGGGCTCAAGCCATGCTCCCACCTCAGTCTCCCAAGGTGCTGGTGTTATAGGTGTGAGCCACAGTGTCTGGCTGTTTCCTACATCTGAACTCAACTTCTCCCTTTATTGTGATTAATGGTGGATTTTGGTGAATACCTTGTGCTTGTCAACTAAAGCTACCCAGTATCTTCTATTATATAATAGCCTGGTTAAGATGAATGGTCACTTAATTCAAAGCTCAAGCTTCCTATAAAGGTTGCTTTCATTCTTTTAAAAGTTTTCTCCCCCCCTCCGCTTCCTAAAATAGGAAGCTTGCGTATCCTTAGGCAGCAGCTGTTTTCTCTGCTGAATATCTGTGAATGGGGCATGTAGAGGGTCTTTCCTCTTGGCCTGACCAAGGTTAGTGCTCTCAGCTTGCTAAGGGAGCCTCCTCACTTATTCCTATAATGTTTCAGACATTCTGAAACATGGTCAGGGATGTTATTTAATCTCCCAGCAGTTTGCCCAGGGAGTTACTTCAGTCTTCAAAATAAAATCTCCTAACCTCACCCCCACAGCAAGTGTGCCATTTAGCATCCTCTGAATTTTTTCCTCTTCCTCAGGGTTGTGGAAACTTCTGCATCTATCCACCCTTAGGACGGTGGGGGCTCCACGGTACTTGCCTCAGCTGTTTCTATACTTTTGTTAGGGAGCTATGTTGGGAGTGTCAACATGAAGGAACCAGAGTTTCTCTAAGATGCTTATACAGCAGGGGAAGCAAAAATGTCTTCTACTCTGAGAGGTACAACTGGTCTGTGTGTTCAACTGTGTGTTTCACAGTCCTTGCTTCATTCAAGGACTTTTTCTGCAGAGAGCAGGTTCAGGCCCAGTTGTAGGGGAGGAGGGCAGGAAATCTCTTCCTAATTGTTTACCCTACATTCCTCCCACTTTCATTTTTCTCAAAGAAAAACTTAGCCATTGAGGGGAATTTTTTCTTAGTACATATCTTCACTTCTCTGCTTGATAATAATCTGCTACATAAAATCTCCAAAATTTGTTTCTTGACACTGGAAGAGAAGCTTTTGGAAGTTAAGGAGTGTGTGTGTGTGTGTGTGTGTGTGTGTGTGTGTAGGCCTGGGGGTGTGGGTGAGGGTACTCTTGCTCTAGGTATCCAGGCTTTCAATGCTATTTCCTCACTATGAATTTAACAAATTTAATTTAACAGTCAAGTCTGAACAACTTCTTTTTTCTAGGCATTAAGTATTCTGCAGCAAAAGCAATGAAATTGCTTGATTTACTGCCTGAAAGAGCTATAGGGAATTAAAGATACGTGCTTATATTATTTTAAAAATATTATAGCTATTACATATATATCTAGTTTAAAGTTACTTTCTGAGTAGATTGCCTTTTTGCGATCTTCCAACTTTTGTAATATTTTTCTTTAACTGTTTCAGTGTGATTTCAGCTGTGATTTGGACCACAGGGTCTGAACCAGAACATTAAATAGGGAGCAACAATATTTTCTACCCCAGCCCAGTATGGTGGTAGTCTTGGAATTAAGAAAAGGAGAGGGTGATGTCAGGGAGAACAGAAGTGGAATGTGATGTCCACTTTTTTCTATCCCAGCCTTGAACATTATGGGATTTATTTTCTTAATAAAGGAGGTTATTTATATCCAGAAAAATTAATATCTGGCAATATTTTTATGGTTTTCAGACTGCCAGTGTTCTTTCTGTCTGTAATACTGGCTGTGGAATGCAAAATATGCACCATTGCACAGAATATAGAATATTGTTACAGAGAAGATTTCATGTGAAGATTGATCTATCATGTAGACATTCTACAGGATTCTAAATTGTATTATATTGTTAAAGATGACATTTCATTGTGGCTTGTGCCTGGCATTCTGTTAAAAGTCAAACATTAATGAGGATGTGGAGGAAACTGTAGCCTGTTATGTTTGCAGAATTGTTTTTTTCTGTTGGTGAAAGGAAATTTGGAGATATTCAGAATGCTAAAGCCTGTATCTTTGTAAGAGTCTTTCTTGCCCGTACCCTCTCCTGCCTCATTTCCTTTTGTCAGCACTCCTGACCTGAAAGGGGAGTTGAAGGGAGAGGGTGTTGTTTTCCCTTTTTCTCTTTGACCCAGACAGACACACATTGCTTTTCTGAAGTCACCACAATGAAATTGTGAGAGAACATTTAGATAAGAATTTTCTAAACTGACCTAAGGCAGTTTCTTGCTTTTGAGCTATGGATTCCTCCTGTTCAGCTTGGCTTTCGAGTTTCCTTGCCTCATTTATACACTTAAGAATCTTAAAATAGTCCTCCAGTCTAATGAGAAAAGAGAAAGAATTCATTATAATGGTTGACAGCCAACCAGGACAGTTTCTGAGATATATATGAAGACACATCCATTATTTTACATTCAGATGCATCTTTAAGATTAGTAGACAAGCAAGTAGACGGTTTGGATATCAAGGAGAAGAAAGGTCACTATGAGAAAGAATGGAGGTGTCAAAAGGGAAGCTGGCATGGAATGATCAAGAAAGTGAGCCAGTAGGTAGAGGAGTCTGTATTACTTTCTAAAACTTTTTAAAGGCCCCATGTTTATAAATTTTGTTTGCCGTCTTGTCCCACATGAGTCTGTACCTTTAGATCACTTAGAGCTACCCGGTAGCTAGAGCCAGTAAGTGTGAACTCTGGGGCTTCCCCATATTGTTGACATTTAATGCTTCAGATTCTTTCTTCTAGAAAATTCTCATATTTCTGTCCCATTCGTATCTGCTCCTCCATTTATCTGAATACAGCCTTATTTTTTATTTTGTTTCTATGCTCATCTATTGGCTCTGACCAGTAGTGCATACTCCATCTTTCTCTTTTTATTTGTTAGCTGTCATTATACTGTAGGGAAGAGATTTCCCTTTTCTCCAGTTATTTATTTAATTATTAATTTATTTACTTGTATCAGAATGAACTCATTGGTGATTATTTTATTCTATTATTTTATTTAGTAGGTTATTTTCCATTACCATCAGTCATTTGTTGCCCAGATTTGGCCAGTGTGACGCTGTACGCTGGCTTCTGTGACCTTTTGACATAGCCCCATGGTTCAACACTTCCTGACTTTCTGGAACAACAAGATGGACTTATACTGTATTCTCCCTGAAGCAGTCCTGAAAGAAGCCACTTCTGCAAAGTCTCTCCGGCTTATTTTAGTAAAGAATAGTGTTTAGAAAGCAAAAACTTGGCATGAGATTGCTCACTGCTACTATGAGTCACCGTTTTTAGGCTCTCTCGGTAGATAAGGATAGGAAATAGATGTATACTATGTATGTATAAATGTGTATAGGGTCTTTAGCATCTTAGATGCTATTAAGGCAGTTACAGAAAATAATTTTGTATTTTGGGGGTAAACCATGAGATGATGGTGGTCTGGGGTAGTTGGGTAAGTCTTAGGAGTGTTAGCTCCCACAGTTGTTGGGGGATCTTCTATTAATCATATAGGTGCACAAAGTTGGTATGACTTGATTTAAATAACAAACAAATATGAATGAAGAAACTACTATGTTCTCTCCTTTAAGATTCAGTATTAACAAAAAACATCACCTAGTGATCTTAAGATGGATAGAGAAGTACTGTAGGGAACACGTGTACCCAAATGAGTTTCCAGAACATGGTGAGGTTACCAGAGTAAATGATTTCTGTCATATCTTTAAATATAACTCTCAAGCCAAGCATGAGATATAAAGGTTTACCTTGAAAGAATTTTATTTCTGCTTCATTTTAAAATGAAAGGATCTTTTATCCTGCTTCTGGTTTTAATTCTTGATGTGTTCCTGTTGTATAATATTTTCTTGTCTGAAAATATGACTTTATAAAAACACCCATTGTTTCAATGAGCTTTTGAATTGTTTTTTTTTCTTAATGTGAACAATATCACTATGAATATTAGTCTACATACATTCTTGAAGTTTCTTTGTGAACAATATATACCTGAGAAATACTTTAATGTTAAATTGCTTTTTAAGATCCATGTTCCAAGTTATATCTTTACTAGAAGTATATGTACGTTCATATCAGAATCCTCATCGCTAGTCTCATCAACATTTATTCTTATTGGATTCTCTTTTTTTTTTTTTTTTTAAGAGAAAGGATCTCACTCTGTTGCCCCAGCTAGAGTACAGTGCTGTTATCATAGCTCACAGCAATGTCAAACTCCTGGGCTCAAGCAATCCTGCTTCAGCCTTCCCTGTAGCTGAGACTACAGGTACATGCCTGCCAGCCCAACTGGCTAATTGGTTTTTTTTTTAATTTCAGGTTATTGTGAGTGTTCAATCGGTTCACAATTTTTGAATTGTTTAGGAAGAGGCCCCCTGTAGTTGTGTCCCACACCCAAATGGTGTGCCATTCACCCCTACCTGGTGCTTTTTAAGTGGGAGCACACCAATTTCCCTTCCTTTCCTCTCTCCTCTCCTGTATGCCTCTTCTCCCCAATTTTGAATAGAATTAAGTTTATCTCCTATGTAGGCATGTGTTAGATTGTCTACTGGCTTCACAATAAAATTGAGTACATTGGATACTTGCTTTTCCTTTCTTGTGATACTTTACTAAGAAGAACGTGTTTCAACTTCATCCAGGTTAATATAAAAGGTGTAAAGTCACCATCTTTTCATATGGCTGAATAGTATTCCCTGCTATACATATACTACAACTTGTTAATCCATTCCTGAGTTGATGGGCATTTAGGGTGTGTCCACATGTTGGCAATTGTAAATTGAGTTGCTGTAAACAGTCCAGTATGAATGTCTTTAAAATAAAATGATTTTTTTTTCCTTTTGGATAGATACCTAGTAGTGGTATTGTGGGGCCAAATGGGAGGTCTAATTTGAGTTCTTTGAGGATTTTCCATACTTCTTCCCAAAGAGGCTGTATTAGTTTGCAGTTCCACCAGCAGTGTAGTAGTGCTCGCCACACCTGCACCAGCATCTGCAATTCTGGGACTTTGTGATGTGGGCCATTTTCACTGGAGTTAGGTGATATTTCAGGGTGGTTTTGGTTTGCATTTCTCTGATGATTAGGGACAATGAGCATTTTTTTCATGTTTGTTAGCCATTCGTTTGTCTTCCTCAGATAAGTTTCTATTCATATTGCTTGTCCAGTGATAGATGGGATAGTTTGGTCTTTTTTTGTTGTTGATTAATTTGAGTTCCCTATAGATCCTAGTTATCAAGCCTTTGTCTGATTCATAATACGCAAATATCTTTTCCCATTCTGAAGATTGTCTATTTGCCGTAATTGTTGTGTTCTTAGCTGTGCAAAAGCTTTTCAGTTTAATTAAGTCCCATTTGTTTATTTTTGTTGTTGTAATTGCCATGGAAGTCTTCTTCAAAGTATGATGTTGGTTTTTTAATGGGGATTGCCTTGAATCTGTAGATTGCGTTGGGTACTATAGACATTTTAACAATGTTGATTCTTCTCAGCCAAGATAAAACTGGCTGAGTTTTAAATTTATTTGTTGAGATGGGGTCTCACACATGCTTAAGCTGGTCTTGAACTCTTGGCCTCAAGTGATCCTCTTCCTGGGCCTCTCAAAGTGCTAAGATAACAGGCATGGACGACCACACCCTGCCCAGACTTTTTAAATTAATTAATTAATTAGCTTTTTGCTACTCTGGAAGCTATGAAGTATAATTTCTTTCTATCTCCAGCCCTTCCCTTCCCTTCCCCTCCCTTCCCCTCTTTCTTTCCAAGACAGAGTCTCACTCTGTTGCCCTCTATAGAGTATCCTGGCATCATCCCAGCTCTCAGCAACCTTAGTCTCTTGGGCTCAAGTGATTCTCTTGCCTCAGCCTCCTGAATTGCTGGGGCTACCAGTGCCTGCCACAATGCCCTGCTAGTTTTTCTATTTTTAGTAGAGATGGGTCTCCCTCTTGTTTAGGCTGGTCTTGAACTCATGAGCTCAAGTGATCCATCTACCTCAGCCTCTCAGAGTGCTAGGATTGAAGTATTATTTTTAGTGGCTTCAATTTAACTTCCTTCCAGAGAGAGAGGTTTTCATTTGTTCTGCCTGGAGCCTTTGGGGTACTCTTGATTATGGGGCCACCAGAGCTCCTTTATGAAGCCAAGCAGGACTCTGGTTCAGCTCTTCCACCCTGAGGAGGCCTAAAACTACATTCTTGACTCAGAGCTAGTACAGCTTTACCTTGGCTTCAGAATAGCATTGGTTTTGTGTTTGTTCATTGCTGACATTTCTCTTTTTTTCCCCCAATAGATTTTCTTTCTTGCACTCAGCAATAAATTATAGTATTTTATCTGGCATATCTAGTTATACCATAGTAAAAGAGAGCTCAGAAGCTGAAGTCAATGATGTACTTTTTCTTTTTTTTTAGCAATATGCATAAAGATCACCAAACACTCCTTTGGTCCAAAACTTTCATAATCTGTTTTGAATTTCATCACCTTCCAAGTTAGAGCTACACCTATTCATATTGAATGCTGGGAGAGTGGAGTAAACATTGTCAAGATATAGATAAAGGAGGTTTTACTTGTTATTTCAACCTTTGCTATTTGCTCAGACGCTTCTGGTGTCTTGTGGCCTTCAGACTTCAGGATTGAAAGATTCAGGCTTTACCATCCTTATATTACTCCCTCTTCAAGGTTAACAGGAAAATGTTCAGAATCACATGGTTCTGAAAGAGTGGGAGGAAGAGAGAGAATTGGACGTGGGGGGGGGGGGAATGAGCTGTTTAATGTCCAGTAAGTCCCCAAGTTACAAACATCTGACTTATGTACAACTTGCACTCAACGAATAGAAGGTATTGTAAATCTCCGAGTTACAAACATCTGACTGAGGTATGCTTATGAGCAGAGACTTTTTAACTCTGAGTTACAAACATCTGACTGAGGTATGCTTATGAGCAGAGACTTTTTAACTCTGAGTTACAAACATCTGACTGAGGTATGCTTATGAGCAGAGACTTTTCCAGGTAGATGTACCCATTCCAACTTATACACAAATTCAACTTAAGAACCAACTGACACAAAAATTTGGTTTAAGAACAAACCTATGCAACTTATTTGTAACCGGGACTGCCTGTTTAAGAAAATTCAGGTTGAGTATACCCTGGTGCATAGTAGGGGGCTCTAGAATATTTTTCCATTTCTAATGAAGCCACCTTCACAAAAGAAGCCCCAGCTGACTCCTTTGGCCTTACGTCTCATTGTGCTCCAGTGCACAAAGTGCTTTTTTTAAAAAAAGTTACTTTCATTTTTTAAAATTTCTGATTGATATGAGGGTATAAATGTTTAGGTCACATTGTTACATTTCTAAGGTAAAGTTCAAGTTGTAGTTGAGCCCCTCATCCAGGGGGCGTGATGGACACCCTCACATTGTGCCCGTTAGGTGATATCCTGCCAATCAGTTTCCCACCCCCATACTGTACTTGTGTTTTTTCTTTCCTATGGGCACATAGTTGTTTATATAATGTTTTCAAATTGGTATTGAGTACACTGAATACTTTCCCCCCCAGCACTCAGTGCTTTTAACCACACTGAGTTCTTTCCCTTCACCTAGACAGAAGATGTTTCCCACCTTGTGTTCTGCTCCCCTGTGCCCTTTGCTTGGACTGTTCTCTCCCTCTTCTCTTTCTGGTAAATGCCAAATCTTCCTTCCTGGTCCAAATTAGACTTGTTTTTCTAAAAACAGTTTTCTTGCTTCTATGGCACTTTTAGTACATTGAATTATGTTTCCCTAGCTTGAAAGTACATATAAAGCCTGGGAAGTTGCTTTCTCAGTGCCTAACACAGGACTGAGTACAAAACAATGACTTGACAGATGTTAAATGAGTGCATCAAAAAGCAAATGAAGAGATAAATGGCCAAGTTCTTTCAGTTTTAGAGGGGACTTTAAGGTTAGCCTTCCAGAAGAATCAGAAGAATGAGGACCATCCTTAAAACTTGCTTAATGAAACCTTTGGAGTGAGGAAAATAAGCTTCTCTGATTCTTCCCCAGTCATAAGTCCATCCGGACAGTGTAACTATCTTGCAATCTAGAAAGTAAAGGGGTGGAAGCTAAGTATGTGAGTGCTCTGATGCAGTGTGAGGATGTGTGTTCAGCAAACTCTCCAGGTTTCTGCCCAGGTACTCTCCTAGGAAACAGGAGCAAGCTCCTAATAGAGGGGCCATTCTGCAGAGGGAACTCCAGGTCCTAACGGTCCTGTCTGGCAGGTAAGAAGAGTGACCTGTAGCCCCTCTCTCTGCTTCTGATTAGGCCTTGACATTTACATTCGAATGTTTTTCTTTGAGTTAGCTCCTACTCAGATTCAAAGACAAAGTATATTTAATAACATTCCCCCTGAAATTTACCACTTATTTTCCAGAAGCACCCATTGTGTCTGAGTTTTTGAGCAACAGGTTTTGGATACCAGAGTGTCATCAACTTTTGATGAAATTCCAATGACCCAGAACCCCCCTGCCCTTCTCATATGCTCCTGCTAGAGCTTTTCCCAGCTCTCTTTCAGAAACGCTTTGAGTGATGCATCTGGGGCTGGTAGGGTCTGGGAATGAGTCCTGCAGCTTGGCCCAGCCTTCCTTTCCCTCATTGCTGGGCTCCTTCTGAGTCTGTCAAGAATGAGGAGAAAGGCAGGAAGCAAAAGAAATGATTAAATAATTAGAATTCACCTTGGGTTTGTTTCCATGTATACTACCTGAGTTCTAGAATATTTCTAATGAAGTGCTTGACTACACTGGGTAAACCTTCAGTATGAAAGTTGACAACTGACTGAATTCTGCATCAAGGACTTTTTCTTGCTAGTTAGGCATGTTCTCAGCTGTGGTCTTAAATGTTTCCATGATATTCTTTATGTCTTCAAGACAAAAGGTTTCCCTCTATGAACTTCACAGGGAAAATTATTCTTATTCTTTCATTCTATGACCAAAAATCAAGCTGAAATTCATCCACTTATGAAGTGCTAATACTGAGATGGATTCATCCCATTTAGATGTTCACCAAATTAATCAACAAATATTTACAGATTGTTGTTCCTCTCTCTCTCCCCCATTCTTCTGTCTCTTCCTTTCATCTTCTCTATCTTCCTCTTCTCTCTCCATCCTTTTCTTCATTCCTTCTTTTTTTCTCTTACTTAGTCAAACCCTTAGTGAATGCCATGTGAATAATGCAAGCTTCCAAGTTATCACCAACAGCTTAATTCTAATGGTGAGGTGACTGGAAAGTACTTTCTGGAACTGGTTATTCCATGCTACTGCAGATTGACTCTGGTTTCTTAGGCTTAAACTTTTCAAGTGTTTTAAATTTCCAGTGGATGCTGCTAATATTTCTTAGAATTGGGTGACCTAGCAATTAGAAAATCCTTTCTTTGAGGCTTCTTGGTTTCAGTGTTTGGTCATTCATTTCTCAAAACAGAATAGTTCTTCACCAATATTCTGTTTTGTATCCTGAACACAATTGCAGGCTGTAAGCATCATAATGTGTGGTTGTATTGATCTGTGTTTCTCAAATGCATCAGAATTACTTGGAATGCTTGTTAAAACACAGTTTTTCAAGCCTCACTATTAGAATTTCTGAATCAGCAGGCATTGGATTAAGTCTAAAAGTTTTTATTTCCAACAAATTCTGAAATGATGCTTATGTTGTTGGTTGTGGGACACCCTTGGAAAACCACTGGCTTGCGACCTGGAGGCCCATTTAGTCCACCCCCTGTGCTGATGATGTGATGGGTTATTAGTTAGGATACAGACCATGCTCCTGCAGCTGGGTTATTAGGATACAGACGATGCTCCTGCAGCTAAGGCATCCCAAATATACTAACTCAGTCAAACGAAAAGTTTATTTCTTTTTAATGTAACCATCTATTGGTGAGTGGTTTATTGCTGCTAGGAAAGCTCTAACTTTCTCAGTCTGTGGCTTCCAGGGTTATGTAGTCATTTCCATTTCTAAAAGAATGAATGATAAGTGTAAGAAGATACAGGGTAAGAACATTCACTCTAAGGAGAGTGCATATACCACTTTATCTTCTACTTCATCAGCCAAACTGTCACTAGCCACAGCTTGCTTCAAGGAGGCTGGACATGCAGCCACTATGTGGGTAGTCATGCCAAGCAGAAATATTGTGGATTTTATTACAAAAATGGAGAAAAGGGAGAATACGTAGTGGGTGATAATTTGCTGCTGCTCCTCAAAGTAGATGTTTTAGATAAATACCAAGAAGGTAATACAGGTAAGAACAAATGAAAGGTATGAGATAATGACACAAGCCCCATAAATCTTGTATTTTCTGGGGTGAATTTTAAGTTGGCTCATGAATTCATTTGGCTTAAGATTTTGATGTAAATATTAGATAACCTTGGTGCACTTGTTGATCAGAGAGAAATTCTACAGTAAGTGCTATTCTTTTGTTATTGAAACTCATTGTAATGCTCAAAATTTATTTTTATTAATATGTGCTCATGTCTGGTTATTTTTATTCTTATGAGCTTATCTTACATTTAAACTAGCCTTTTCAATTGAGATCTGCACTGATGAAAAGACAAAAAGTTTAGAGGGTTTATTGGTATTAGACAACCATATTTTACTTCATTTAATATGGGTAATATTTTCAAGCTCTGAAAATAACTTTGTTATGTACTTATAAAGGCCTCATATTTCTCTTTTAATCAGATAGTAGGGAAATATATTTACTCCCATTCATGCAAATCTAAATGCTATTGGTGGTAATTCACGGTAATTTGATAAGATTTTGAAATGAAGGCAATGTTAAAAATACAGTGGGCATGATAATAAAAAGTGCAATGGCGGTTTTGACATTACCATTTTTGGCTGATGTTAGAACTGGTGCCAAAAAGAGATTATTTTGACACTTGAAATATTATAAGAATGATGAATTACACCTACTTGACATTATCATTTCTGATGATGCCTATCTCCCTTAATTTTAATTCTGAAGAGTAAGATAAAAGGTTAGTCTTTTTTAGAAGATGAAACCACATTTTTAATCTTATTTCCCTAGGCTAAGTAGATAGAAGATGGGAGAAATTATGTGGAAAAGTCAGGAATATTTTTAGAATACTTTATCATGGATATAGTGGTACCTTTTTTACATTTCATGTAGTATATATGGGGGTATCATTATTGTTTTCACTTTATAGAGGAATGAAGTGAAGTTTAGAAATATTATATATAGTAACTTGTTCAATAGCAAATATTCACTTAGTAGGGAGACCAGGGATAAAACAACTTTTGTCTCCAACTCTTGTGTACTTTTTACTACACCACATTGCCTGTCATTATAATAGACAAATAGACATGATAATTTGTTATCTAAAAATATACTCTATTATCTGGCAAACATCACCTTATTTTCTATTGTGTATTTCTAAAGAATGAGCTTGGAATGCCTAACTTCTTAGATATAGCTTCCTATAATTGTTCTTAAATATGTTCATAGTCATGACTCATGTTGAATGTTGTTCATTGTGATAGTATCAAACCCTGCCCAAATGGGGTGGATCCCCCCTAAAAAAATCACCCCCCTGCCCTCCCCCACTGGTTGTCCCACCTAAGAATGGTGAATGGGTCAACCCACTACCCTACCCCTCAGGATGTCCCACCTGGGAAAGGTAAATGGGCCAACACCCACCCTTACAACAGATGTTCAAATCAGGAAAGGGAATATCCTGACCCCCACCTTTCTGACCTTTAAAACCCCCATTTGCTGTTTCCCAAGTGTCAATTTCTTCCCAGTTGGAAATCCTACCCCACCTACACCTAGGAGGAATAAAGTCATTTTAATTGCACAAACCGGGCCTCATTTTCCTTTTGTCTTATGTCTCAGAATAACCTTTCTTCTTTGGCTTTGTAACCTTTCACATTGTAATTCTGGGTTTGAGCTTTGGGCAAAGACTAATTTGCTTAAGAGTTGCAGGTACAACTGAGGCTAGAGGGATCTTTTTCAAGTTGCAGCACCTGTAAAGACTTAAGGGCCATTCAGCTTAAGAAGGTAGAGCCCACCAATTTTTGGTAACATAAAAAAAATTCCATTATAACTTAAAAAATTGTAAATGAAATTTAAAATATTAAAAATTAATCTAAATATGAGACATATTTAGAATTCCTACATTTGTAATAGTTTCATCTCAATGAGAAGTTCATAGTACTTTTAGCTTTCCCTAGAATAACAACTTCTGATTCTTGAGATACTTTGCAAAGAAGAATATGTTCTAGCTCCATTCATGTAAACATGAAAGAGGTAAAGTCTCTATCTTTCTTTAAGGCTGCATAATATTACATGGTATACATGTACAACAATTTGTTAATCCATTCGTGGGTCAATGGGCACTTGGGTTTCACCCATGACTTAGCAATTATGAATTGGGTTGCAATAAACATTCTGGTACAGATGTCTTTGTTATATTGTGATTTTTGGTCTTGTGGGTATATACTGAGTAAAGGAATTATAGGATTGAATGGCAGGTCTATTTTTAGATCTCTAAGTATTCTTCCAAAAGAAACATCCTTCCAAAAGGAACATATTAGTGCGCATTCCCATCAGCAGTGTAGAAGTGTGCCCTTTTCTCCACATCCATGCCAACATCTCTGGTTTTGGGATTTTGTTATGTGGGCTACTCTTACTTGGGTTAGGTGATATCTCAAAGTAGTTTTGATTTGCATTTCTCTGATGATTAAGGATGCTGAGCTTTTTTTCATGTGTCTGTAGATCATGCGTCTGTCTTTTTTAGAGAAGTTTCTCTTCAAGTTCTTTGCCCACCCCAAGATGGGATCACTTGTTCTTTTCTTGCTAATATGTTTGCTTTCTCTGTGGATTCTGGTTATTTGACCTTTATTGGAGGTATAACCTGCAAATATTTTCTCCTATTCTGAGGGCTATATTCTTGCTTTACTTACTATGTTCTTGGCTGTGCAGAAGCTTTGTAGTTTGATCAGGTCCCAGTAATGTATTTTTGATATGCTTCAATTGCCTGGGGAGTCCTCCTCATAAAATATTCACCCAGGCTGATTCCTTCAAGAGTTTTTCCTGCACTTTCTTCTAGTATTTTTGTAGTTTCATGTTTTAAGTTTAAATCTTTTATCCAGTGAGAGTCTATCTAAGTTAATGGTGAAAGGTGTGGGTCCAGTTTCAGTCTTCTACAGATCGCCAGCCAGTTCACCCTGCACCATTTGTTAAATAGGGAATCTTTTCCCCACTGAATGTTTTTAATTGGCTTGTCAAAGATCAAATAATGGTAAGTAGCTGGATTCATCTCTTGGTTCTCTCTTCTGTTCCAGACATCTACTTCTCTACTTTTATGCCAGTACCTTTGATCACTATCGATTTATAGTACAGTCTGAGGTCTGTAGCATGATTCTTCCTGCTTTTTTTATTGCTGAGTAATGTTTTGGCTATTTGAGGTTTTTTTCTGATTCCATATAAAACGAAGTATTATTTTTTCAAGACCTTTAAAATATGACAATGGAGCTTTAATAGGAATTTCATTAAAATTATATATTGCTTTGGGTAGTATAGACATTTTAACAATGTTGATTCTTCCCAGCCACGAGCATGGTATGTTTTTCCATTTGTTAACATCTTCGGCTATTTCTTTTCTTAAAGTTTCATAGTTCTCTTTATAGAGATCTTTCACATCCTTTGTTAGGTATACTCCCAAATATTTCATCTTCTTTGGCACTACTGTGAAAGGAATAGAGTCCTTGACTGTTTTTTTGGCTTGGCTATTGTTGGTATATATAAAGGCTACAGATTTATGGGTGTTGATTTTGTAGTGTGAGACATTGCTGTATTCCTCGATCACTTCTAAAAGTTTTGTAGTAGAATCCCTAGTGTTTTCCGATACTGTCATCTGTGAAGAGTGAAAGTTTGATCTATTCTGACCCTATGTGGATACCCTTCCCTAATTGCAATGGCTAAAACTCCCATTACAATGTTAAGGAGCAATGGAGACAATGGGCAACCTTGTCTGGTTCCTAATTGAGTGGTAATAATTTGAATTCAACTCCATTCAATATGATATTGGCTTTGGGCTTGCTGTAGATGGCCTCTATCAGTTTAAGAAATGTCACTTCTATACCAATTTTCTTAAGTGTTCTGATCATGAAGGGATGCTGGATATTGTCAAAAGCTTTTTCTGCATCAATTGAGAGAATCATATGATCTTTATTTTTTAGTTTGTTTATGTGCTGAATTACATTTATAGGTTTATTGCTTGGAATTCTAATTTGATCTTATTTGCTATTCAGATTCTGAATTCTATTTCTGACATCTCAGCTATTTGTTTGTGCATGGGATCTTATGCTGTGTCTGCCCCATTGATCCTTGGGGGAGTTGATTACTCTGATTATTCATATTGCCAGAGTATTTCTGTTGATTTCACCTCATGATTGTTTTTCACCTCAGAGTTGGGGAGGTGTCTGTCAAGATAAGACCCCAGCAGGATCACTCTGTTGTTGCTGGATCTATGTAGGGAGTGACCCTGTGTAGCTCTTCTGTGGCTGCCCCAGACAGGGAGTTCTGGTTGTGGGCGCAGCTCTGGAGTGTGAAACACCCGGATCCAGGAACAGGGTGGGGAGTGGTGCACACAGTTCTGGGGGGCCCTGGTGCCCAGTGACTTTGGCACAGAGGGTCCAAGGCTCTAGCAGTCTCTGGCCAGGAGAAGGGCTCCACACAAAGTCAGGGAGGGCTCCGGAGGGCACGTGGCTTCCAGAGCCCCTGGCCAGAGGAACGGGCCTGTGAGGAGGCAGGGAGGGTAAAGGAGGGAGGACGTGGGGTTGCGAGGCTCCCAGAGTTCCTGGTCAGGGCGTGCGGGGGTCCGGGCGGGTGCTGATGGTGGGTCACGGCTAATAGGAATACAAAAATTATCCAGAACATAATAGACCAAAGAGAGTAAATGGAATTATAAAAAATTCACTTAATCCAAAGGAAGGAAGAAAGAGAGGGAAAGGAAACAGAAGGACAATTAAAAAATAAACAGCATTGTTATCAATTGAAACCTAACCACATCAATCACATTGACTATCTAAATCACCTGGACAACTCTCATTGTTATTATTATCAAGAATCCCAAACTTAACAAAAATCAAAATCTTAACAGATGTACCTGTGGAGATTGATAAGCTGATCCGAAAAGTCACATGAAAGTAGAAATGACACAGCATAGCCAAAACAACATCAGAAAAGAAGGATAACATTGCTTGGATAATAGTAGCTGATCTTAAGAGTTATAAAGCCACCTTGTCTACAAAGCTGTGACGAAATGATAATACACATGTCTATGGACTATGAGACAGAGCTCAGGAAGTTTAATGGTAGAATGATTGAATAGCCATGTACACATGCATATGAAAAAGGACTTCAGGGCGGCACCTGTGGCTCAAAGGAGTAGGGCGCCAGCCCCGTATACTGAAGGTAGCGGGTTCAAACCCAGCCCTGGCCCACAGCTGCAAAAAAAAAAAATTATACCGTGTACTATAGCAAAAATTAGCTCAAACTGGGTCACATAACTAAATGTAAAATGTAAAACTTTATAAAATATCTAGAAGAAAACGTGATCTTGGAACAAAGACTTTCTGTGGTACAATAACAGAAGCATGATTTATAAAATATCAAATTGGTAATTAATCAAATTTCAAACTAGTAATTAATTAATAGTAGTAATTAATCAAAATTCAAACTTTGTGCTCCTTACAAAACACTATTTAACAAAATGAAAAGACGAGTCTGTCTGAGAGAAATAATTTTCAAATTACCTGATAAAGGATTTGTGTTCAGAATATACAAAGAACTCTCAAAACTCAATGATAAGAAAGCAAATAACCCAATAAAAAACAACCAACAGATTTGAACAGATACTCACCAAAGAAGATAAACAGATGGCAAATAAACACATGAAAAGACACTGACCATAATTAGTCATTAGTCATTAGGGAAATGCAAATTAAAACTAAATGAGATGCCACAACATACCTATTAGAATAGCTGAATTTGAAAAGATTGGTAATAATTGATCTGGTATCAAGGATGTGGAGCAAGCAGAATTCACAGACCTTCTGGTAGGAAAATAAAGTGGTGCTACCACTTAAGAAAATAGTTCAGCAATTTCTTTAAAACTTAACCATGTCTGTGCTGTATGATTCAGTCATTCTACTCCTAAGCACTTGCCCAAAGAGAAAGGAAAGTGCATGCCCGTATAAAGACTTAACAGCAACTTTATGTGTCAGAACCTCAAAATGGAAATACTTAAATGTCTATCAAGTGCAAAACTGGGTCTTCTCTGTGCAATGGAATGCTGCTCAGCAACAAAGTAAGTAAAGTATAAACTCTTTGGATTTGCATTTCAAATAATTATGCTGAGTACAAAAAATAACAAGTAAAACACGAATATATGCCATATGTCATTTATACAAAATTCTAGAAAATAAAAACTAATCTTTAGTGACAGAAAGCAGATCCCTAGTTGCCTGGGAATGGGGGGGAAGGAAGAGTTATAAAAAGGCACGTGGAATCATTTGGGGGTGACGGATAAGTTCATTGTCTTGATGGTATGGGCTCACGAGTGTGTGTACACAAACACTACCAAAGTGTGTTAATTATACTTCAATAAATCTTTTAAAAACTTTTAAAAAGTGTTATTTCATTTTATGTAAATTTCACCTAGAAAAAGAACCCAAAACAAATATAGTCATGTGCCACATAACCATGTGTCCATCTACAATGGACCTCATGTGCAATGGTGGTCCCACAAGATTCAAATAGGGCTGAAAAATTCCTATTTCCTAGTGATGTTGCAGCCGTAGTAATACTGTCATGCCATGCATTACTTGCATGTTTGGGGGGATGTTGGTGTAAACGAGCTGTCTGCACTGCCACCATATAAAAGTATAGCGCATATAATTAATGTACAGCACATAATACTTGATAATGGTAATAAATGACCATGTGACTGGTTTATGTATTTATTATGCTATACATTTTATTGTTATT
Organism: Loris lydekkerianus; assembly: GCA_963574355.1. Lineage (NCBI taxonomy): Eukaryota > Metazoa > Chordata > Mammalia > Primates > Lorisidae > Loris > Loris lydekkerianus. The sequence continues at coordinate 18,735 of CAUYPK010124562.1, read as the reverse complement.
TTAGAGCAGTGTTGTTTTTTTTTTTAACTTCATGGCACATTTGAACCTATAGGTGAACTTCTGTGGCACACTTAAATTATGTTGATTTTTTAAAATGTAAAAAAAGAAGAATGTAGTCACTTGCTTTGAATTTCTTTTGAAAATAATTTAATTAATGATCTTTAAAAATTTTCATGACCCACCTAAGAACCTCGCACAGCACACCAGTTGAAAATCACTGCTTTAGAGTATAGTCCTTCCATTTTCATTAAAGAGAAAGTTAAATGTAGAATAGCCTCGGGCAGGTCCTTCAGGAGTTATCCAGGAGAGGCAATTCTGTTATAGGAGGTGATGGCCTCATGTGTGTTATTACCCCTGGAGACCTCCATTGATCGGGAGAAGACAGTGATATTGATGATCCTGACCTTGTGTAGGTCTAGATTAAAGTGTATGTTCATATCTTAGTTTTTAACAAAGAAGTTTGCAAAGTTAAAAAAAAAAAGTTAAAGAATTTAAGAAGAAAAAGCTTATAGAATAAGGATATTTTACCGCTATAGAATGTGTCTGGGTATTAAGGCATTATTATAAACATGTCAGAAAGTTTAAGAAAATGTAAAGCTTAGAAAGGAACATTTAAAAAAACTTGATGTAAGTTTATTATTGAAGGGAAAACTTTTTAATAAATGTAGAGTAACCTAAGTGTGCAGAAGTATCTGAGGCCTTCACATACACTCACCACTCACTCATTGATCCAGCAGAACAATCTCCAGTCCTGCAAGCTCCACTCATGGTAAGTGCCCTGTCCAGGTATACTGTTTTTTAATCCTCCCAACAGTATTTTTACTGTGCCTTTTCTATGGGTAGATATGTTTAGACACACAAACTTATCGTATGTTACAATTTCTACAGTATTCAGTACAGTAACATGCTGTACAGGTTTGTAGCCCAGGAGGAATGGGCTCTACCATCTAGTTTTGGTGTGTAGTAGGCTGTGCATCTGGGTCTGTGTAAGTACACTTCATCACGTCGGGGCAGGGAGTCCATAGTCTGACAATGCATTTCTCAGGGTGTATCTCCTTTGTTAAGTGAGCCAGGATTGTAATGCTCTTTAGTCAAGGATACGTGTGTTGCAGTGTTGAGGGATGAAGTGTACTCATGTCTGAAGCTTAATTTGCAATGTCACAGCAACGAAGAATAGGATGGACTCAGGGAGGGATAGGGGAGTGGATAGCTGAATAAACACTCATAGGTGATGACACAAATATAGATTTTTTGCTCTTTCACTAACATATATTTTTGTATCAATTTATTATACCATCATGTCTATCGTAGAGATTGCTGGCAGGTGGTGCCTCCCTGGTTTCTTTCTGGCCCAGTCAGTGTGTCTGTAAAATGTCCATGCAGGAATGTTTTCTACGCTACTTGTGACTCTTCCTCAATGTTTGGAGCCATGCCAGGCCTTCCTGGGGTTCCTTTAATTTTATCTATAACAGTGCTAGAAAAGTTTCTCCCTAATTCACTAACTAGGACACATTCCTAACTTTTTCAATGGTCACCAATGAAATTCCAGCTGTTTATTCATGACATGATCCAATCACCAGGAGCAAGTGTTTCATTCTTCCATATGTGAACTAATGTGGAAAAGTGCTCATTATAGCCATTGAAGTTATACTTCGAATATTGCTCTGATGAGGTTCTTCTGTGTGGATGCTGTGTTCATTCGCTTGCTTGGGCTACCATAACAAAACACCCGAGACTGGCCACTTAAACAAGAGGCTTTTGTCTGCTCCCAGCTCTCTGCAGGCTGGATGTGCATGATCAGGGTGTCAGCAGGAATGGTTTCTCTGGGGGCCGTCCAGCAGATGGCTGCCCTCTTGCTCCTTCACACGGCTGTCCCTCTGTGCACATAGCCGTGATAGCGCTCGGTGTGTACACGTTTCCTCTTCTTATAGGGAAGACTGAAGTAGGGCTCAGCCTAAAGATCTCATATTTAATTTATTGTCTCTTAAGGCTCTAAGGATTAGAGCTTCAACAGAAATTTTGTGGGGACAGTTCAGCCTGTAACAGATACTGTGTGAAAGATGGGGCTGGCACATTGTACCCACATTTTGCTCTATAATCCTTTCCTGGGTATAATAAGCAGTATCCAAGTGGCCATTTCTAGAAGAATGGGTTTTCCCACCCGCCTCACCTTGCTTCAGCACCACTGCCTTCCCTCCAGTCTAGGCCACCATCCTCTGTCATCTCAAATGTTCCAAAGGCCTAGAGGTCAACATCCTTATTGGTTCTTCCTGCCACAGGCTGAGCAACCTTTGAAATTCATAGGTGTTGTCGTGTCCCCATGGTCAAGGTCTGCTCTACTTCAGCCCTTTCATGGCAATCAGGATCAAGTCCAAAGTCTATCTTGGCCTTATCAAGCCCTTGCTCGTCCTCCAGCCTCATTTTGTAGCTCAGCCCCTCGTGCTCTGTGCACCAGGCACTCTGGCCACTGGCCTCTTCTTTGATGTCCTGAGCTTTTTCCCCAGGACCTTGACATAGGCTATTGCTCCTGTGTGGAACCCTCTGCTCCTACCCTCCACCTGTTCTACTCAGCATAATGGTCACTTCCCATAGGGTGATGGTCCCTGACCACCTAGCTGCCACCACAGACTAGGGGAGGCCCTCCAGGCACACACTTTTATTACATCTTGTGTTTTTCCTGATGCTGCCCTTCAGGGGTGTTATTAATTCTGCAGGTACTTATTTTAACACCTGCCTGCTCGCCTATATAGCAGACTCCATACAAACAGGGAAAATGTTTAACCTGCTCATCGTCCTGGCCCGACCACTAGCCAATGCATCACACATACTAAGTTCTCAATAAATATTTGTTGAATGAATGAATGAAGCCATGAAAACCTTTCAATCAACTGACCCCTTAGCTGTATGCCACAGTTTACAGATTATTCATTTTACTCACCTGTGATCATTTTATTTCCGACTGCAGGTTTCATCACAGGGATGACAGGCAATGAGGGAAGAGAACAATGAGTCATTTTCTCAGCAGCTGTGGTTAAGGTCAGAGGATGGGGAGGGGAGACGGTGGGCAAAGAGGAAGGTTAATGATTGAGCCATGTAGGGGGGCCATGCATTGATTACCTTTGCCAGAAACCCCTCCCACGCTGCTCCATTCATTAGCATGAGTAGGTGAAGGCTGGATATAATTTTAAACAACAGTTTGAGGCATTTCTATTCTGGTTCTGAAACAGCTTAAATATTTTATGAGTTTTTAAGATTGGGAGAAATTAAAGCAAGTATGTAATCTTGCTCTCTGTGTGTATAAATATATACACATATGAAATTTAAATATACTCACACAAAATCTTATTGTAGAGAATCTCATAAATCTAAAAAAGATAGGGAGTCTAAAAAAAACCCTACCCATATGTAAACATAATATGAAAATATATTCAGTGTTAATTTCAGAATTTATTGCAATCTGCAGTACATCTTTAACAATTGCACATATACTCTCCCAAGAGCAAGAGGGAATTTTTTTAAATGAAATATTTTGCATAAAATATTTTGATATTAAAAAAACCAATATAACTTTTAAAAACTATAAAAGAAATGTCTAGCAGGAGTTGTAAGGGAGCAGTTTTGGGGGGAAAAGCAATTTGCTATAGTTTCTATCCTCTGAAAGTGGGACCAATGTACTAGATAATTATGTACTTTGGGATCATTAAGGGGCTTTTAGCAAATAATTTATCTAGTGTTCAAATGGGAATGTAAATAAATGAGTAATTTTTCCTTGTTAATTATAATTCTTGTGAATTACAATGTCTAGGCACCTCTCCAGGACCACAAATCCACCCATGAGTCAGAAAACGCCACCAACAATGTGAATATTGCATTTGATGAAGTTTTTTTTTTCCATGAGTAATCATTATCTTCAATTTTAGACTATTTCAGAAATAAAAATTGACAATAAAGGTAACTTCTGTTTCATTTCATCTCTTGTATGCATTTTATAGTTTATAATATGTTTCTACATCTCAATGAAGCAATTTATAGCAGAGACATTACTTTTTATTAAGTACATATTATGCATATTTCATTACACTTGCTACAACTGAACATCTTTTAAAAGATGAACTCCCAAGTTACTCCTGTTTCTGCTAAAATGAAAAACAAAGAGAACGCACTTTAGTGTGACTTAGGCTAAGAAAGTCTATATGCGATAAATGTCAGAACAATTGTGATTTAGATCTTATTTAAGATTTCAAAGCATTTTGCCACTGATTTGGTGTGATTACCATATTATCCGGTTATGTGCATTAGAAAATGTCTCTGTGATGTGGCTTCTGTAAATGATCTTGTGACTTATGCACTCCTCTTCCTTTAAAAACCAAATACAATTCACAAAAGAGGTTTATGGATTTGCAATTAAAATAGGAGTGCGTTGCCTCAAACCAGACAGGGTGAGGTAGGGTTTGACCTTCCATTTGTATATAGTAGCAGGTCCTAATAATATATGTGTACATGTGCTTGTTTTTTTTTTTTTTTTTTTAATTCAAAGAAAAAATTTGCAAGTGCAAACAGGGTAAGTGGTAAGTCTTGGGTTTTTGAGGATCTGAAGGTTTTGTAAATGCTAATTTTGAAAAGGGTACTCAGAGAATTCTTACTGCAGGAGGGAGGGAGAGAGCTAAGGCATTCATTTCAACCCATTTTGAGATATAATATTTGAGATATCAGAAACCCAAGAATTAAAATTGTAACATCAGCTCCATCTACTATGCTCAGAGCCTTCTCTGTACCATCCCACTTGATGTCCAGCAAAGGCTTGGCAAGATGGGACAGGAAAGGGAAATGTGGCTTGCTCAAGGTCACATAGTTACTGAGTAATGGGGGAGAGATACAGGCACCCATCACATCCAAGCAGATCTCTTTCTACTCTGCTGTCTCCACCAGCAGCCTGTTAGTGGAAGAAAGAAGTGTGTAGCTATCTCCACTGCACCCCAGTCAATTACGGGAGCAGCCTTCTGATGTGCTCTCTGCTGTACTCAGTCTGTAGATTAACTGCCACTTCTCAGCTCTCATGAAAACACCCCCATGACTGCACAGAGCATTCTGACCACCTCCCGCTACACCTGGCCACCCAGGTCCCAGATCACCAGGTGATCTTCTTGTCAAGAGTCAGTTTGTTCTGCATCCTCCATGCTCTAGGAGATCCTGTCATTATAATGAACTAATTTAATTAAACACCACATATTTCATGGAAGCCCATGAAACAGCATTAGAAGAAAGTTGTTTTCATGAAACTTGAGATGATTTCATCTTAAGGAAGGGAAGAAAAGGTGCCACAGAAACTGCTGTCAAATTAGGTGTGGATCAGATTAATGCTAAAAGCTTGAGAGAAAAATGCGAAAAATCCAGAAGGATTCTGAGTATCAGTTACTTGGCGTATATCTTCACGTTTGAGCATCACCTGAAAGAAACCCAGACTGGAAATCACAGGGATTGCATTATAGTTGTGAATTGTGAAAACTGAATCACTGGCTCCTCCCCCTCAAAGAAAGTTCGGTAAATTATGGTAATAAAACACATTATATATTTTAAATGAAAATTAAAATCTTAAAGTACGTATAATTTTTAACTTCAAAAATACATGGGGTTTTAAATTCGCTGACCAGCTAAGGGGTCCAATAGACTAAGATCATGGGGCTTTGACTTTAATTTCTAAAGTTATAATGCTTTGCTCCTGCTGGGGGCTTAGCCCCTAAAGGGCATTGTGTAGGCAGGTGTCCTCCATGGATAAGAATAATGTGAACACTAATAAATAACATTTATTAACTAGTTACTTTTCTCAAGAGTGGTAGCCCCTTCCTTTCATTACCTCCTTTTTGTAGCTAACTCAGCCAAAACATAGGTTGTGTCTTCTAGGGCTTCAGACCTCTCCTGATGCCCACAGTGGAGAGACTGCTGGACACATAGAATCAGACAGCCTGAGTGATACACCTCCCCTGAGGTGGCCAACCACTGCGAGCCTGTGTTACTTCTCTGGCAAAGCAAGTCACGTATCTCACATGGGGCTGTCACCAGGATCGCTCGAGGGTGCCCAGGTAGATGCTTAATAGATACTAGTTCTCCTCTCCCCAAATTTGTGTAGAGAGGTGTACACGCTATAAGGCAGAAACAAATAGGTGCTATGATGGAGGAGGAGAGAGGAATTTCTTTGGAGTGACTAAGCTAGGGAAGGCTTCTCCATAGCGGTCACGTGCCTTGGACTCTGCACAGGTAGAATGTGGCAGAGTCAAGAACAGAAGCCTCCAAGGAATGGAGGAGGAAAAGCACAGGCTATGGGACGTTAGGAAAGCCTGGAGAACAGACGGTAGAGGGGGTGGAAGGAACAGCTTTGCACAGACAGCAAAGTTAGGGTAGGCCTGGCCCAAATGGTTGTACTTAACCAGGAAGGCATCCAAATGACTGGCTTAGAGCTATGAGAAGTCAAAAAGTACCCATGGCGGGTGGCTACATGTCAATGCTTCATTACATCCAGGCCTCCCTCCTGCTTTCCTTCCTTCCTTTCCTCCCCCAATCCATCCATCCATTTCTTCACCCAGTCATCACCCCAACACCCATCCACCTACCTACTACCCACCATTCCTTCATCCTCCCATTCACCCATCTATCCATCTACTCACCCACCCTACTCATTCATCTCCCAAACTCCTCCACCCTTTTACCCAAGCATTTGTCCGTCCATCCATCTATCCATCAATCCTTCCTTTCATTCATCCATCCATCCATCCATCCACCCATTCATCAATACTCTTGTTACAAAGAAAACAAAAACTATAAGTGTTTTGGAGATAAGTTCTTTTTCCTCTCTTTGTGGGGGGTAATACTGTAATTATCATTACCATCACTACCAACACATTGTTACTAACAACTCTTTATATTAGCAGAGTTTTCTGATGTTATCCAACTCATTTTAAATTACTGTTTGATCTGAACCTCACAAAAGTCACTTCACCTACTGAGGGCAGGCGTATCTACATCAATTACAGCTGAGGACACACAGCTTGCAGCGTAACAGGAACTTGAAATGAGGGATTCAGATTTGAGATCTTTTCTTCCTTAGCTCATGCCTTATTTACCACTCAATAGCATGGGCCTGTCAGGCTTAGAAAGAAGGGTACCTTCTAAGTTTGAGGTCATCCATGGCAGCTACCAATGGCCATCCCTGGTTTTGAGCCCCTACCCATGAATGGGAAGATGGCTGCTTATTATATAAATGTGCAGGGCTTCTGAATGCTGTGTTCAGAAATGTCCCCATTCATAGAGTAGGAGACAGCTGGAAGTAATCTCAAATGCATTATGCATTGTGATTGCATTGGCAGAGGGGTAAGAAATGTTAAAGTTTTGTTACAATAATAATAACCATTGTGACAATACGATTTGTTTTACTGACGCCCATTTTTTGGCAACTCCATCGTTATAAACACAGCATGTGACTGTACTGTAATGAGCCTGTATAAACTTATGCTCGTTTATGAGGATATATTCATCAAGCCAGTCTAGGTTCTTGCTTTCTGGGGCACTTCCCTCTCCACAGCTGTGGCCGTGTGTAGTCTTGGTACATGGGGCCAAGCTTGCCTGAATGGAAGAGCTCTGGTTTGGGGTGGGGGGACGGGCCATGCCCTGGACATTAGAATCAGTGGGGGAACAGTAAAAAAATACACACACCTGGGCACTGCTCCAAATAAGTTAAATCAGATTCTTTAGGGATAGGGGCCAGGCATGGAAAATTTTTGAAAATTCCCCAGTTAATTCTAAAGCTCAGCCAAATCTAAGAACCATTGCTCTAGTTCTATGCTTCTAAACCTATAAGGTGCACAGAAATCACCTGGGGATTTTTTAAAACACAGATTCTGAATCAGGTCTAGGGTAGCATTGTGGTAGAAGGAGAGAGAAAGGATGGGCCAGAATGTTTCTGCCTCTCTGTTGAGGTCCCAGGAATGGTAAGGCAGCTGGTTCTATCACACTTTGGGAGGCAAGGCTCTGGCCAACCATTATGGATCTCTGTGTGGGATTTATCTTGAATCCAGTGCTGACTACAAATGGGTTAACATTCTCTGGTCCGTATCTCTTGCATCCCAGGAATTAATGGAAATTATAGCTGTGGTTGATGTTGACATTGAAAATACCATGAATAACATACCATAGAATACTGGAGGTGAGCAAATGTTCTGACTTCCTAAAAAAAGATGTCAGAAAAGTAGACTTGATTTAAGTGTCTGGCAAAATTCTGGAAGAAATCATTTAACTTTGGTGACACAGGAAAGAAAAGAGTTGGTTACCAAGAACCAGTTCAGGGATAACAGTAATAAGTCTTGGGCTTTCTTGATAGATTCTTGAACAGGAAGGCTGTAGTCTTGAAGAGATGTCCCTGGAAGCAGGATTGAATTTATTGTGGATGGTTGCAGAGCATGATACAAAAGCCAAATGTTAATCACTAACTTTTTACACGCCCCAGTCTCTACATGCCTCAGCTCATTGAACTGTCATAGCACCTATCAATTACATAGCAGCAAGTCAATTTCAAGAATGGGGAAACTAACACTTACAGACATAAATACAAACAATTCTCCAAGTCGCACAGCTGGGAAGGCTGGGATTCAAATTCAGGTCTAAGTCCACAGCCCCACTGCCTTCCCGGACTGCTTCATGGCCAAATGATTATGGAACATGGACTTAACTAGAGAGAGACATCCAACAAAAGAACTAGCTCCTGGCCTCGTGAGGAGAGACTCTTGCCCGTGGATGTGGGTCAGCTGGGCACAGAAACCCCACAGTGGGGATGCTGTGGAAGTCACATCTGCAGTGGGAACAGCAAGACCTTTTATGCAGACTTACTGCAAAGGATTCGGTAAGGAGTGGTTTGCAGAGTGTTTAGCAGGGTAACTGGACACTGTAGGATCTCCGCATGTAACAGCTGCTTCTGTTTTTATAAATAAGTTTGATAAACATAGACGGAACTATTCCTTCAATTCTAAGGCTCTCTTCTCCTTGGCAGTGACTACCACCCTGGCGGCTGCTGTGGTTAGGGCTCCGCACCTGGCACCTTTGCGTCTTCTCAGCTGGCATGCCCACCCTCCCTGCCCTGCTCTGTTTCTGCTGGTCATTAGCCTCACCCAGGGGTCAGGTGAAGCCTTTCCTCTGTCACTAAGCTGCCTCCGACCGTGCCAGTCCCATCGATTTCTCTGATGGTTGAATGTCTGCAGAGTTTATTCTCTCACATACACTCCCTGACTCAGTTACCCTCTGTGGTGGTGTCTTTGGCCATTGTCTTTGTGTGTTCCCACATCCTTCCTGAGGGATTGGGAGCTCCTTCAGGGCAGGAAGGCAAGTCAGGCAGTAACAGTGCTCAGCTTCTTCCAGGGGTATCACACTTCAGGGCTTCTGGGGCCAGTGTGGAAAGGGAGAGGGGAGAGACAAGACTTGAAGTCTCTCGTGGGATCTCTTTGCTAAAGGTTCACATTTCTCTACAATGTCTGGGCATCTGAATCTGATGCACGTTTTCAAAAAGAATAAAGGAAATTGACAACTCTGCAACTTCCCCTCCTATTAGATCCTGGTCTTCTAGATCACTTGCTCTTCTAGATCTCCTGGACAGCACCAGCTGAACTACTGTGTTCTAGCCGGGTGCAGTCTGTTCCTGACTTGAGGAAGGGATGGAGGAAACTGCGGGAGCCTGTGCAACCCAGATTTTTCTATTTACAGCTTCAAGACAAAACACAAACCAAACACAACTGGCAGCACCGCATGGCACAGGTACGTTCGCAAGGTGATGCTTGCTCCTCCGCGCCTGCTGTCGGGCAGTACGTCTGAAACAATTTCTACACTGCGTGATGTTCTCACACTTAAGTAACTGATATGTTTATCAGGAGTGAAAATTGCCACATGTGGCTTGAAGGAGAAGATCCTTGAATCAGGTACTGTCAGCTTCGTTGTGAGTGTGAGAACCTGCAGGGAGACCTCTCTCCAGGTAAGTGAACATTCACGTCACCCACCTTGAACATTCACTTGCAAATCTGTGACTTTGGTCGCCTTGTTTTTCCCCCAATTACTGCAAACCCACTTAAATTGGTTGGCTGTCACATGCATTTCGGGTGGCTTTAAAAGGCATTTCACAACAAGTGTGGCCACCATCAGGGCTAGTCACACACTGGCTATACAAGTGCCTCTTAATTTAAAACATGATTCCAAGGCTTCTTTGCACACACTGTGAAATACTGATATGTTAAACATAAACTGACAAAATATATTATGTTGTGCTAAACCGCATTTCATCTTCTAAGTGATTCTAGCATTGCCTGGCAGTAGTGGGCACCAAAGGTTTAAATAAAAATCCAGGGAGAAGTAGTTAATGTTGAGAACGTCCACCCCACCACCTTTTTTCTCTTTTTTCTTTTTTTTACAAAGTGAGGGAAAATCATTGTTATTTGACCTTAGTGGCTGGAAATAAACGTGGATAAGTGCTTTGGGGGCATCCAGACCTATCTGATGCGTTGCTAATCAAGACTGCTCTGGGGACTGAGGGTAAAGAGGTATTCTTGGCTTATTGTTAGGCTGAGACACTCCTTGCTCATGGAAGGTGTTATTATTTGCTGTTAGTCATTGCAGTTTCGATAATCACCCAAGCAAGTGGCGGTAGTGGTCAGGAAGGTTAGGCTCTATCCTGGTGACAAGTAGTCCTTTAAACATAAGGTTGCCAGACTGAGCAAATGGAAACAGGATGTTCAGTTAAATTTGAATTTCAGATAAACAATGAATTTTTTTTTCAGCATGAGTCTGTCCTGTGCAATATTTGAAATCACGTGTTTATTTTAAATTCAAATTTAGCTGGAAATCTTGTGTTTTATCAGGAAGGCCAACTCCCACCATCTATGTACTATAATCTGCAAGGGTCTCTGTTCCTATGGACACCAAAGAAGGGAGCTCAGGGAGGTCTCCCCTGGCAACTCAATCCTCTAGCCAGGAGTGACCCATATTACTTTGCTGATAACTCATTGGCCAGAATCGCCACGTGGCTTCACCCAGCTACAAGGGGTTCAGGAAGTACAGCTCTCTGTTGCACCAGGGAGAAGGGAGAAGACAGAGGGCCGTATAAGGTCCATCCTGTGTGACTGAGGGCAGAAAGGAACGGTTATCTTCTTTTAGACACTGTCCAATGTTGTCAGAAGAATAAAACCTACCTCTGCCAGGATGTCTCTGTCCTAATTCTTAAAACTTGGGAATATGCTACCTCACGTGGCAAAAAGGAATTTGCAGATGTGATTAAGCTGAGGATTTTGAGATGGGGAGAGGATCCTTCATTTTTCCAGTGGATGCAATGTCATCACAGGGATCCTTCCGAGAGTGAGGTAGGAGAGTCAGAGTCAGGAAGAAGGTGGGACAACAGAAGCAGAGGTTAAAGTGATACAGCTTTGAGTCAAAGAATGCAGACAGCCTTTAGTAATAGGAAAAATCAAGAACCAAACTCTCCCCTAGAGCCAGCAAGGAGCCCAAGTCTGCCGACAGCTTGATTTTAAGCCTTATAAGACTTACAATGGATTTCTGACCTCCAGAATTGTTAGATAATAAATCTCTGTTGCTTTAGGATCCTAAGTTTGTGGGAATTTGTTACATTAGCAATAGGAAACTAATATATCCATGAACAGAAATAAGATATCAGCTCTGGGCACTGGATTCCTGGTACAGTGACCCCACATAATCATAAAACCATGCATTGAGCCAGGGAACAAGAAACTCAGGCAAAGTAACTACACACTCTTGCCAGGATGTGGTTCCCCCTCCAACCGAGTGAGGAATGGCTGGCGAACTGGAGGCCGAGGGTGGTGGGGCAGAGAGCAGGGCCCTGCCTACTGGGATGTATTCATGTTTCTGGTATTTTTTATGTCTATTTTCCTGCTGCTTTCCTTGAGTGATTAGTAAAACATGATTAAACTTATTTCAGCTGTTCTGATAGAACATTCCAGAAGCTTTGTGTCCATGTTTGCCTAAAGAGTTACAGAGCAGATAGTGGGCTCAGGGGCCATGGGTGTAATAGGTGGTAGGTGGGAGTTAGAACAAGAATGCCACTGAAGGGAAAAAGGAGGCTCAGAGGGAATATTTGGGGCTTCTTGACCCACCATTGTCCTAGATTTGTGTTAATAAGGTGCAATCTTTCATTTTCCACAGATTCCTCATCCTATTTCAAAAGAACATTCAGTGATACAGAGTGAAAGTAACGTTTGACACTCAGAATCCTTGCTAGTGATTGCCCTGTGACCCACCTTCTCCTAGAGTCCCCAACCCATGCCTGGGGCGAACCAAATATGAACAAGAACATTACAAGGAGTTATGGTGCTTGGAACAAATATTTGGCAGAATATAAATATTTCGTGAGTAAGTGAATGCATGAAAAGCTTTTGAATGATTTTCATAAACTTTTATATCTCTGTTGAGCTTTTATGTATCTAAATTTATCTGTAAAAGGGAGATGGAAGAACGCTGATAAATTTCATTTTCCACACTTGTTCAGGATAAACCACTCTTATCCCATGATGTTGTTGGGGGTCAATGGCCAACTGATGATGCTCTGGAAAAACCTAGGTTTACTGCTTGTCCTCTGACGGAGTCCATGCAAACTTTAATGCTGCATCTGGACTTCTGGGGTATCCTGTGGCTTCAAATTTTTGATTTGGGATTAATCTTGTCTGATCTTTGGTATTTTGTTCCTTTCCTTTTTTGCATCTAGAACATCGTTAAATCGCTCTTTTTTACTGAGGTGCTATATACACAGCCAGGACAGAGGAAAGGTTTGGGAAGTGGTAAGAGGAAAGGAAGCAGAGGAGCTGACATCATCATTCGCCTCCAAGCTCCATCCACAGAGTGCTCTGGGGCATTTTCTCAGGGAGCAAACTGCTGAGCAAGAGGTCCTGTCAGGAGGGTGGGCTGGGAAGGCAGGGAGAGGCTAATTGGCAAGGGCACAGTGAGTCAGCAGGGACTGATTTTCCAAGTGCTGACTCATGGATGTCCCTGAACAGGAATCCTTAGGATTTCTCTTTGGAGGAAAATGAAGCCCACAAGGCTTATTTTCCTGGACCGTTTTTTCCCCATCCAGGTGCTTTTCTTCAAACCCCTTTCCTATGAATAATTAAATCCTCTATTTCCTTTACAACTCAAGTTGAATGAAGGTCATGTTCTAGAAAGCTCTTCTGGCTTCCTGGGTAACCTCCTTGGAGCTCCCATGTGCTCCGTGTTTCTTAATGCTTACCCGCCCTGCTCAGAGGGTTGTGAAGAAGTGCGCATGTTATATTAATATTTGGCCTTTGGCAAGTGGTCTGCCTCACCCAAACCTGTAGCCATGTCATCACCCTCACAGCTGCCTGCTATGGTGGCTTGGTTTTTGTTTTGTTTTACATGGAATACAGCGTAAAGGAACAGTGCATGTGAACACAGCACCAAAGATGAAGCAAACCTTCCTGGGGATTTGCAGAGATCATAGGATGAGAGCTTGAAAATGTTCAAGCTAGAAGGGGATGAACCAGCTGACCTGTAAATTAGCGTATTCAATGGTTCAGTGGGAGTCCTCAACACAAGTCCTTTACCATTTGCATGGCAAAAAAAGAGACAAATGCAAAATTCTGTTCTATGAGGCAGGCTGGGCAGGTTCCTCATTTGTTCCTTAAATAATCTCTCAAAACAACAACAACAGCAACAACAAAAGCTTGTGCACTTGTACATCTGAGAAATAAGACCAGAAAAGATGAAGATGCCTTAGTAACTCTGAGCTACACTCTGGGCAGGCAAGACCAATGGCCAACTGTTAGAATAACATTTCTCAAAGACTGTTGATAGACATTAATAAGGCCAGGTAGTCAGCAAAGCATGAAGAATGCTGGCTGGGACAATATTTTATTATCCTGGGCTTCCTCGCTGTGGGACTTCTCAGAGCCTTTAAGATACTAACATGCTTCATGAAGTTTCAAGAGGGGGTGTCAGATGTAGCATGAACAAAACCATTTGGCTATGTGGTTTTGTTCTTTTTTCAAGAATTATCTCAAAGCACTCATGTTCCTTTTATTCTCCTCCTTTTACTGAAAAGAACACACAATTTTCACAAGCTGTAAGAAGTTCTGTGTCCGCATACATTTATTATATGGGGTGTTTTACTGGAATAAGAGTAGAGGTAGAGAAACATTTAGCAAATGCAGAGACAGGCATTTTGCTGAGCTAAAGGGAGATAACTGAAATCGCACTAAAGTTCAAAAGCCTCATTTGTGTACATGAGTCTAGTGCCAATTTATCTATTACTGTACTTGAATAATACAGAATTTTATTCAGCACTAATAGTGTGGGTATAATTATATGTTTTTCACACATGTGGAATTAATGGCACTAAATATAAAATAAGTAATCTGCAAAATTAGTCTTTAGGAGTTTCATCTCATATTCAACACAAAAACGTTAATGTATTTGAATATTTTTCTCCCATAAGCAGGACAACTAATATTTAAGAAACACTTAAATGAAGACAAATGTCCCCACCAGAAATTTTTATACATTAAATTGGTTGAAGGTGTTATTTCATAATTACATCAAATACAAACTTAGGCAATTTAGTCCAGGGAGCACAGCTGTGTTATTAAAAAGTAATTTTTTCATTCTACGAAGGACATTCAATAAGCATGAAGTGAGCACTTACAAGGTATAAAAAGTCATTGTTCTGGATGGTTAGAAGGTACGAAGGTCCACTGGATGCAGAGCCTGCCTTTTAGAAGCTTCTAATCCATGGCAGGGCAAGGCGGTAGGGGAGAAGAGTTGTCAGGCATCTCAGATGGACAATAGATATTGCAAGTGATTGAGAAGTTGAAGGACAGAGCTGACTTTAGGGATGGCTGAATGTAGGTATTGAGTATTGTAGGCAGCACTTGGTTTTCAGCCCAGGCTCTAGGCTCTGCTGCTTCTGTGCTGGTTCCTCTTTTGTCTGAGCAGGGACCACATGACTCCAGCAGATCTCACCTTCCCCCTGTCAGTTTCAAGACACCAAGCTTCTCTTCGGATAGTTTCTGAGATAGGCTCACGACTCTCTCTGTTTGGACAGGCCTAGGCCACATGTTCATGCTGGAGCCAATGACTGGGACCAGGGAACTGCTGAGCCCTGATTGGGCAGGCATGGAGAAGCCCCGCCCAGAACACCTGTACTGGGGAGAAGTGGGCGTGCTCAGCGGTAGTTCAGGGATTTTGCTGGGTGAAGGGAGTCCCTGCTGCAGGCCAGGGATGCGTCTGCACTACATACTGCGAGGAGGCCTGGAAATAATTACTGCGCAAAACATGGGAGAGGTGGTGTGGTTGGGGCACAAGAGCATTGCCGGCGGTACGTGGAGACTGGATGGGTGGCTGACTCTGTGTGGGTGCTATTGAAGGACTGAAAACAACGCTACTGGCCTGAGAGTGAGGGAGAGGGCCTGACAGACCCGGGGAGCCGCACCAGCCAAGTCACAAAGGCATGGAATTGAAGTGTAAGCTCCGGGGGCTGAGAATTTCAAGGTAACTGAAATTCAGAAAGCCCAGAGAGATGGCACAGAGTGCAGAGTGGACGAGAGCATCCATGGTTAGATCTCAGGAGGTCCCGAATGCCACCAAGGAGGCATCTTTCACAGGCATCTTTAAGGCGGCTAGAAAACGGACGTCAAAGTGCTGAGTGTAACTCGGCAAACTGCCTTCCGCCCCATCACATGCATTTGAATCAGGGTTTCGTGATTAAGCATGTTCCTTGGAATCAAACTTTTAAAAAAATCTTCTAAACTTCTTCCTATTAAAGAATAATGTTAATTGGTGAGTATATAAGAGGGTTATATGGCCCATTGACTTTATATAGATTGAAATGCTAAGTAGGCCCAGGAAAGGCACTTGGGGAGAGAGGGTTGGCACTGTCAGCTTTATGTCCTCTTTCCTATTTACAGCCTACCCCTTACAGTGCTGGAGAACAAGATAAACAGAGCTCTCCTTATAGCTTCTTAGAGAAAGAAAAAAGGAATAGCCCCTAATTCCACAACGCATTTCATTGCTGAGGAATGTGTTTTGTTTGGCAAACTTTGCTTCCTTCCTAAGTATGGGATCAAGAAGAAAATACCAGCATCCCTTTTAGGAGCTCTCTTCTGAACTAGAGCCTTCACTGTACCTTCCATTCATTCCATCCCTCCTTCATTCTGTTATCCAATAGTTATGGATGTCTGCAGTGTGTCTGGAATAGTTACAGGCCCTGGGGACATATTAGTGAACCAAGCTGACAAAGCCTTTGCTCTCAGCAAGCGGACATTCTAGTAAGAGCACTGACAGTGGCAGATAAGCAAATACAAGGGCTGGAATGAGAGGGGATCTGGTATTTCAGTGGCTGACGTAGCAGGAAGATCTCACAGAGACTGAGTGCAGAGAAGGGGTATATTAGTCCAGCTTCTCCAGGGAAAGAGAGAGAAGGGAGAGAGAGAGGAGAGATTATAGGAATTGGCTTTCATGATTGTGGAGGCTGACCAGTCCCAAGCTCCGAGACAGCCAGGAGAGCCAAGAGTTCTAGTCCAAAAGCCAGCAGGCTGGGATCCTAAAAGAGCCAATATTTCCATCTGAGTATGGCAAAGACCAATGTCCTCAATCAATCAAGTAGGAAGAACGGTCTCTTAGCCTTTTCTGTTCTATGGAGGTCTTCAACACTTTGAACAAGACTCACCTGTGCTAGGGAGGGCAATCCACTTTACTTGGTCTACTGATTTTAAATTTTTTTTTTGCCTGAAAATCCCACCCAGAAACACCCTCACAAATATATGTAGGATAGTGTTTGACCAAATATCTGGGGACCAGCAAGGAGGCATGCTCAAAGGGCAGAATGGTGGGAGATGAAGTCAGGGAAGGATTTTAGAGTTTGGAGGAAGACTTGGCCCCTGTCCTATGCTCCCTTCTGATGTTGTTCCAACCTCTTCCTCAACACTTCTAGTGCACGAGGCCATGTATTTCCCTGGGTGTTTGCCTTCTTCTCCAAATCAGGAGCCTCTGAGTAAAGAGACGGAGCACTTGTTCATCTGTGCCCCACACCTCACCTCACAGGATGCTTAAGGAGCTGATGCACTATTGAGTAAATGGTAATAAGTCTGTCTTTTGACAGGAGGTATAAAATCTGAATTAAAAAAAGTATGGATTTTATTTTTTTCAAAGGTTTTGCAATTGAATCCAATCTTTAGTCAACTAAATTCAACAAACATTTGTTGCTTACCTTCATTATGCAAGGCATTGTGTTGGATACTGGGGACTCAGAAATGAAAAGCAAAAATAGACACACAATAAACAAACTATGATATGCCAGTTGCCATACTGAGTGTTTTGCATGTGTTAACTCTCATTGCATCTTGAAATAACCCTCCTTCAAGAAGGTTATATACAGCTATGATGCTTTGTATGCAATGTGGAAACCCAAGCTTAGAAAGTTTGAGGCAGGAGCTAGTCTAAAAATCACCATAAAAGGAGAGGACTGGATTCAAAATTGGGTTGTTTTGACTCTGTTCTGACTTTCCCTATACTCTGCCACGGTCAGGAACCTTGTGGTGAGATGGAGAGAAATGTTTGCACAATATGATACAAATAAGACTCAGAAATGCAAAAGCAGGGTCGAAATACATTGCTGAGATTTCTCAGAGGGATTGGACTGATCACTTATGGAAATTAATAGAATGTCTGGATTGGGCCTTTGGGGCAGAAAGGCAATGAGAAGGTGTGGGCGTCTGGTCAGTTCCACATCCACCTCCCTTTTCTCATCTTCTTCTTATCTGAAGCCAACATGTCCATTTGCTTTTGCCCTGTTTTACATGATTTCCAATCTCTTCCTAATTTTGTTAAATAAAAACCACACCTTTATTGTCTCTATAAAAATGACACTCACTGTGAAAATGTATTAACACTATGGAAAAGCCAACACATTGGAACCTATCCCACATCTCACCAGTGGAGATTAAGCCCTTCCGGTGACTTGGTGAAGAGGCGTGTAAGACCCGTGCAGTGCACCCGGTTCTTCACAAACGTGGTCACGCCACGTGTGCTGGTCTTTCCAGCCAGACAGACAAACCAGGAGCCAGGAGTCAGCCTAGGTACTCTTTTCTCCTATTGCTTCGGATGGTAAATATGTCTTGAATTTATCCTTTGTTCTTCATCTCCACCAATATCACCACCAGAAGCCTGGATTCTAATCTACTCTTACACCAAGATGCTGACTCTCAAACCTGGCCCCAGCAGTCTCCCCACTGCCTTCCCATCCACTTTTGTGCCCCCAAACTCACTGTGCATCCTGCTGCTGGAAGGCTTTCCTAAAATCCGTAAATGTGGTCATGGCAGCCCTGCTTCTAACCCCTACTTGCTGTTCCCAGCCCACTCTTTGCAACTTTCTCTCCCGCCACCTGTCTCCATCAGTCCTTGGTACTCCAGCTATAGTTCCTTCCCAGTGGTTTCTTAAGGGCATCCCCCTCCTTCTCTTCACAGAGCCTTGACCCTGCTGTCTCCTTGCTTTGCTAGGACCACTCTCCCACTTGTCCCTTTCAGCCAGTGACCTTCACTCTAGTATCAGACAGTTCAAATGTCACCTCTTCCTGAGCCTTCCTGGACTCAACTACATCAAGTACCCCTTAAAAAAAAAAAAAATATCTATATATATATATATATATATATATTTTTTTTTTTTGATAT
>CAUYPK010124561.1:0-11193 GCA_963574355.1 Loris lydekkerianus | reverse complement strand
CCCCCCGCTCCACACCCCCCCCCCCCCACCCCACCTCCAGACCGCCCCCCCCCCCCGACCCCCCAACACCCCGCTCCTCACCGAGGCGGGCCAGTACCCGCCCCCCACCCGACCCACCCTCCCCCCCCCCCGGCCGCCCCCCCCCCCCCCCCCGCGCCCGCCCGCCCCCCCCCGCCCCCCCCCCCCCGCGCTTCTTTTCCCCATTCGTGTGACACCTGTTGTAGGCATGCCAGGGCCCTGGTGTGGAGCTCCATAATGGCCAGTGTCCAGACCCACTTCCCCCTTTCAGAACAGGGTCCGAAAGACACCAGCTGGGTCTGTGTGATCGCGGCCTGGCCTCTGCAGCAGTCTCCCCTCAAAGGCTGTGTCTAGCCATGTTCTGGTCCCTTATCGCTTTTGACCTGCAGGATGTACCCTTATTTCCCCCATTTAACTGGGGGGATATCATTGAAAGACTCCCAAAGCCAGCAAGGTCATTAAATAGCTGCATCATTTTAACTTTCCAAACCTCAGCTTCTTTGTATAAAAGAATGAAGTTAACAATGATTCCTACTTCCTAGGCTGCCATTAGATAAGATGAGATCATGCACACACAAGCTCTGGGCCTTTGTCTGGCTAGAAACACTTCTTCCATCATCGTGATGGTTTCCAGTTGTGTCTTCCCTCCTGTGTGTGAGGTAGGGCCCCAAGGCCTCCCATACCTTGTCCTCTCCCCAATAATATGTTTTCTCAGCTTTTAGAGGCTAAAATTTCTAACTGCTGGCAATGAACCTCTATCATAGTACAAATTCAAATACATCATGGCATAACTGAAATCAATAACCCTTGATTGCCATGCTGCAAGCTTTTATTGCCATCCACCTCCCAAATAGCAGCTGCAGTGGACCCAGCCCCAGGCTGTGTAAATGCTGGGATGCTACTCAAACTTCTCAGTCATTCAGAAATCAAATAGTAAATGAGTTTCTACTCTGTGCCAGTTGTATTAGAGTTGTCTAGTGAAACAGAGCCTTTAGGATACACAGAGAGAGAGAGTTGAGAGGGAATTTATTGTGAGAATCAGCTGTGAGCAGGAAAGGTGAGAAGTCCTGGAGACCAGCAGAGCCCATGG
Organism: Loris lydekkerianus; assembly: GCA_963574355.1. Lineage (NCBI taxonomy): Eukaryota > Metazoa > Chordata > Mammalia > Primates > Lorisidae > Loris > Loris lydekkerianus. The sequence goes on along the minus strand of CAUYPK010124561.1, from coordinate 10,085 downwards.
TGTGGCTTTCAGTCCAAGGCCAAAAACTGAGAACCTGGGAGCACTGGTGTAAGGCCCAGAGGCCAAAGACCCAAGATCCTGGGGTTCTGATGTTTGAGGAGAGGAGAAGCTGGATGTACTAGGTCCAGAAGAGAGAGAATCATCTTCCTTTACCCTTTTGTTCTCTCTAAACCAGTGGTTCTCAACCTGTGGGTCACTACCCACAGGAACTGTATTAAAGGGTTGTGGCATTAGGAAGATTGAGAACCACTGCTCTAGACCCTCAGAAGATTAGAATATGCCTGTCCACACTGGGGAGGGTGGGTCTTCTTCACTCAGTCCCTGATTCAAACACTAATCTCTTCTGGAAACACCCTCATAGACACACTTAGACACAATGTTTTATCAGCTATCTGGGTATCCCATAGCCCAGTTCAGTTGACGCATAAAATTAGCCATCATACCAGGCAACGAGCTAGGACTTGGGAAGGCAGAGCTAAGGAGGGCAACGATTTGCCACCCCACTAGCAGACAGGAAACAGACTCACACAGATAATTACATAATGGAGTCAGTAGCAAGTGCTACAAAAGAAAAAGTCCTCTGTTAAAAGTTGCACTAGGTCCTAAGATAAACCCTAACATGACCTTCAGGAGTATGGGCTATGATTTTCACCCCTCCCCAAGTGGCTGTGTTGCCACATCAGCTCCAAACATAAAAGAATCTGGCTGAGTATTAGTAGATGAGGTCATTCCAGGAATGTAATTTTGAGTTTCTTTAGGGAACCATGAAAATCTGGGTTGGAAACTCAAAGCCTGGATATTACAAGCCAGGGCATATCCCAGGCATTTGTTTTTTTCCTGCTAGCTATTCAGTCATGAGGGACAGACAAAGGAGTGTGTTTGAGGATGTTTTCTAGGGGAAAGAAGTAATCATAAAAGCAGATCCAGAGGAGACATGGGAACATAGGATGGTTTGGGAAGCCTTCCTAGATTACTATTCTCTCACTTAAAGGTGATGGTTGGGGCAGAGGGACACCCTTCAGAGACCTCAGACCCCCTATGTCCCCTAAGAAGAATCTTTAAATCCTCTCACTCTCCAATCCCTGCTCTTATGGAGCAGTGAAGGCCCAACAATGCTTTTAAATTTTGTGAATATGTCCTGACTGAACGTGGCTTTTCCTGACTCACTGTAGAGTCAATAATTTCCAGTTTAAATTGGAGCTTGTTAAACTTTCTTCCAGAGGATGTCATTACTAAGAGAAGTCTCAGCTGGTTAAGCTGGAGCAAACAATTCTTGGACAACAGATTTATATCAGAATCCTACAGCTGTGATGGAAAAATGATGATGTTGAGAAGAGGTCCTTGAGAGGGAAGTGAGATTGTTGAGCACCAAAGAGCCTACCCAGCCAGCTGCTCAGCCTCTAGACCCAAGGCCAGCAACCCATCCTCCCACTGCCCACTATGCACAGCCTGACCCAAGCACCAGTGCCTCACGGAATTCCTCAAGTGGATCCAACCCTGAGTGATGACCCCAGACAGAGGCGATGTAGCAGAACATCTGGATGCATGGGTATAGGTGGGAGTGGCACCCAGGGCAGAGTCAGGGAGAATACTTCTCAAACTTCCCAAGAAGAAGTGGGTTGATGAGCAGCAGCTTCCTCTGACTTACAAGTAACCCAGGGAGAGGGAGGCAGCGCTGAAACTTAGCCATATATTAACATGGCCATCTTTCCTTATCCTCACTCCTGTTTCTCCAAATCAGGATTGTAGGGCCGAGTAAGTGAGTTCTGTAGATTGGCACAAGCAATTGAGGGAAAGAACAGCACTTGTGATGATATTCATCCAGTCATGAAACAGTAATAATGAGTGTGTGCTGGGAGCTGTCCCACATCCGGAGAGGAGCATTTTAGAGCAGACAGGCAATAAACAACTAAATAATTAATACATGCAGTATGTGAGGGAATGTTAAGGGGTTTGAAGAAAAGTAAAGCAGAAAGGAGGATAGCGATCACAGAAGACAGGAAGCGAGTTCCCACCAGCGGTCAGGGAAGACCTTCCTGAGAAGCTGTCATCTGAGCAAACACCGAGGCAGGATGGGTCCAGCACCTTGGGCCTGGAGCAGGAGCTGGCCAGGGAAGCCTGAGGCGGAGCACCCTGGATCATCCCAGGAGTCAGGGAGGCCACAGAGCTGCCTGCCAGGGAGCTGGGGACATTGCGGTAGGGAGGGAGCAGGGCAGGGTAGTCAGGGTCTGGCAGGGCAGTTGGAGATGTGCAAAGAATTCATGGGGGTTTGGAGCAGATGGCTGACATCCCCTAATGTGCCTTAACAAGACAATTTTGGTCAACTTATTGACACCCCAAGCCATTCTCTAGGTCTAATGAACAGAAATCTGACTTGAATTACCAAGAGTCACAGGCCCTGAGCTCCCAGTTCTCGACCCAGAATCCCTGGAGGGATGTGATTGCACTGCTACTTGCCAAACGTATAGATGCTTTGTCTTCCTCCCATCTTTCCCCAAAGGGACAGTGGGCACTCTGTCCATCATGCAAGGAAACTAATCAGACTTTTCAGGGATTACTAGATGCCGGCTATGAACTGACACTAAGTCCTGGAAACCCAAAATGTTTCTGTGGCCCACAAGTCATAAGGGCTTTGGGGGAGTCAGGTGATTGTGCAGTTTTAAGTCAGGCTCACCTTGCAGAGAAGCCAGTGGGTCCTCGATTTCTCCTGTGGTCATTTTCCTGGTTCCCAAATTCATATTCAGCAAAGAACAGAATCCCCACACCTGTGGAGTGAGGGCTGTTACTATAGGAAAGGCCAAGTGGAAGTGCCAGAACTGCCTTCCCAGGCAGACAGCAGATGAAGTATGGCACCCACCATACAAAAGTATGGCACCCGCTCCTGGAGGGACCGCAGAGACTAGAACCACCATCGAGGACTGGGAAGATGCAAGGGCGGGGTCCCCACTGCATCCTCATTCAACTCACCTCCTTGGCCTGTGGGAGTGAGACAGCTCCTGGAGAACTGCAGTGGGTGATCACAAAGTTACCCAGGTGGTGCGTCCAGGTACAGCTGCTGTCCACAAATTTTTGTTGCCACCACAAATCAGCAGGTCCTCTGGCACCTGACAGGTATCAGTCACTCTCAGGAAGAGAAGAACCTTGACCCTTGAGCTAGTCCAGAAATTCCCAAACATGGTCTGTGACTGGCCCAGTGTGGGGAAGAGCCTGCCCCTGGACCAGCTGTCCTTGGAGAGGGAGGAAAAATACTTGACCGGTTGAAGTCAGAGTTGGGTTCTGAGGATATTTCCCAAAAAAAAAAGGTGTTGCTGGCTCTCATGCAGGCAAGGCAGGCCCTAGGCAAGTTGAAGGATAGATGCCCATTGCATACTTTTGTTGAAAAAATAAATGTATAAAATGTGTGTTACTCTTCCCCCCAAAAAATCAAGCAAAATTAAAACAAAGTTCTAATATGACTTCAGGCCTTCCTAACCAGTTTGCACCTTAAGTGACCCGTCTGAAAGAACTTTGAGGATGCCTCAACTTACAACCAATGGTCATCAGATCAGATACATTCTCTGAAATGTGGGGTCTAGCACAGTAGAGCTAGGATTCAGTGGGTGTTCTGTAATCACTCATGCTTCCCTCCTCTGCGGGTAACTCCAGTAACTCCTGATACTGAGCAATTCTCAGGCCTCCGTCCACCCCCACTGCTGAGCGACAAGTGGGTATGGATTTCTGAAATGATGACACAGCAGGAGGTTTCCACTGTGGCAGCCCCAGTCCGCCCCATTGTTGAAACTGCAAGGGCAGTCTGGCTTAGATACAGTTGCTCAGTGCATAACGATTCAATTATGAGACGAGGATTGTCAAGGAAGAAAGAAACTTTTCATTAGGAAAGACATTTGTCTGGAGAATGGGACACCAGATCTCAAATCCATCTCCTGGACTAATGGAGGTCACCGGCTTTGTGATGAGGGGCCACCTGCACTGGGACAGGTCCTGATCCAACTGACTAACAAGGTATTGAGGCAGGTGATGGGATGGCAACTAAAAAGTTCAGGTAGTTAGTTAAGGGGAGGATTCTACAGAGCATATAGGGTCACTGAAATTTGTTCCTGGAGCTGCTTACAACCGCACTGGTTTCACCCACTGAAGAGGAGGGCCAAGGACCAGTCCCTGTGCTGACATCATCACACACCCAACGGGTGCCCAGGGACCAAGTTCCCAGAGCTCCTCGCTGACGAATCCATCTGCCTAATGGCGGGGAGAGGGAGAGGCAAGGAGGAAGATCCCAGCAATGGGAAGTTCATGTGCCCCCCTCTCTGGGAGGTGGTCCTGAAGTTGCATCTCCCCTAGGACAGGTTGGGAAGGTGAAGGTGGTGGATTGTTTTTCATGTGGGGGCGAGACTTCAAAGAAGACAGGAAATGCAGAGCTCACTCAGTCATTACTGCCCTAGACGTCCCCTAAGTGACCTGCCTGGTTGTGGGGACCCAGCTCTCCAGGGGCACTGGCCTTGGTCTCTTTGGCTGAGCATCAGAGAAGTGATTAGCTAGTCTAGGGGCTGTGCTGTGTGACAAACACACCTGCCAGCAGATGCTGCTAGTGCCCTGTCCCCCTTCCTGCTCAGACACAGCCCCCGCGTCCTACGTCTGCAGGAAGGCACTCGCCTGGCCTCTTGGTGGGACAGGCTGAACATGCTGGACATAAGGAGTCCATTCCAGGAGGAACCCTCAGACAGTGCAGGACGGGACCAGTAGACAACTCCTCAAGCTCCCTCCCTGCTCACTGCCTTGGCCTCTTTGGCCGAGCTGTGAGACGTGACCCACAGGGCTCCTCAGGGAGTCCCCATGGGTGAAGCCCAGCTGCCCTCAGCAGAGGTCCACTTCTCAGTGCCCTGCAACTGGCCCTCCGCCCTCCCCTCTCACGTGTACTCACTCACAGAACTTCCACCTCCCATCTACTGGCACCCTAAAATAGCCTTGAGGCCTCCTTTTAGGAAGAACCAAGGCCATAACACAAATGGGCTCTGGACACAGAACTGTCCCATGCCATTACTCTGCTGGCAGCCAAACGGCCCAGGGCCAGGGCGCTGTCCACTAGGTATGTGCATAACATGGGACCCTCACAGCAGGTGCTCGCCAGAACCCACTCCAATTGCCTGGCCTATCATTGAAAACATAGGCAGGGATAGAAGAGGAGCACTTGGAAAATCTTGGAAAAGTGTGGTGCCTGTGGCTCAAAGGAGTAGGCGCCAGCCCCATATACCAGAGGTGGCGGGTTCAAACCTGGCCCCGGCTGAAAACTGCAAAAAAAAAAAATCTTGGAAGAGGCAGCACCCATAGCTCAGTGGGTAGGGGGCCGGCCACATGCACCAAGGCTGGCAGGTTCAAACCCGGCCCGGGGCCACTAAAACAACAATGACAACTGCAACAACAACAACAAAATAGCTGGGCGTGGTGGCGGGCAGCTGTAGTCCCAGCTACTTGGGAGGCTGAGGCAAGAGAATCACTTAAGTCCAAGTTTGAGATTGCTGTGAGCTGTGATGCCATGGCACTCTACCAAAGGCAACTAAGTGAGACTCTGTCAGAGAGAGAGAGAGAAAGAGAGAGAAAGATAGAAAATCTTGGAAGAAATGATCGTGAAATTGAGTGAGAACTGAAAGTAAAATCCTAAATCCCCCAGCCAACAGACTGGAACCCTCCTGGCCAAGGGCATGCCAGAGAAACCTTAAAAACTGAGGAATTCCTGGGCGGCACCTATGGCTCAAAGGAGTAGGGTGCGGGCCCCCTATGCCAGAGGTGGCAGGTTCAAACACAGCCCCAGCCAAAAAAAAAAAAAAAAAAAAGGAAACACTGCAAAAAGACTGAGGAGTTCCCAGTCATAATGGGGACAGGTCAGACTGCTACCTCCCTCCCTTTTGCAGTTTAGACACACGGGACCAGAATCAATGTTAAAATAGAGAGCATAAGACTAATAGAACAGACTCCGGGGCAAAACCTACTCCCTACACTTAGAGAGAAAACCATATTGCAATTGCCACAGATTTTTCTAGCTAAACAAGCACTGGCCTCCAGTTAAGCGGTACTGGAACAGTTGCAGCCCCCAGCTCCCCGATTTCCACCAGCTGTAACTACAGCTTTGACTGGATAACAACAGAGGACGCACACTGAGTGTCTGTGTCCTGAAAATACCTTTTGAGGTATAGGCACCAATTGTAATACATTTCAATGTTAAGTCCCCACCCAAAGCGAACATGGGACACACGTAATCCACTAATTTATTCACTATGCAGGAGTGCCCCTTCATGAATATCCACTGCTCTTCCTGTAACCTGTTGGGCCACCCATTCAGCCCTGAATCTCCTGCTCCGCCCCCTTCTTCCAGTGCCTCCTGTTCAGCCCTCGGGCCCATTTCCCAGCCTGTAGCTTGGGATTCCCCTTCTTGAGAAATAGTCTCCTCTCCAAATTTATAAAACCTTGGGATATTTTTGTTGACAAAGGCAAGGCTTTGTCCCCACCAGTTCCTCACTGCTGAGCAAAGTTCATGCTCCACCCATCAGCTCCTAGAAAATGAGAAACGTCTGTCCCAGGAGATCACTCTCTCCACCACGTGGAGGAGGTGCCAAGGATGGTGCCTTCTGTGCCCAGGCCAGGTGCTCTGAGATTCCCAGACTGGACAAGCAGGAAAGGAGCCGGCCGCTGCTGCTGTCCGCCTCTGCTCTGAGCTGTGCTAACCATCAGAATGTTCCATCCCAGCACAAACTGCCATGAGGAAGGGTGTTACTGTGTCAAGTGCCATAAATTTATTTCCAGCTTGTTGACACTCTTTATTCTCAGTTTGACCGGGTTGTGCGCTGATGTTAGAGAGCACCTTGGAGAGAAGATGAACTAGGTGGTAAGAGATTTTACATTATACCCATTCTGCCTGGAGAGACCTCAGAGAGGTGACAGGAGGGTGGGGCGGTGTGCTTGCTGTGGCAAGAGGGCAGTGTGGGCTGGTTTGCCTCACGTCACAAGGAGCAGGGCCGTGCACCACAATGACCCAGTAAGAAGGAAATGGACTTCCACTTGGGCCATTTGCTTCCACCTCCTTTCTCTAGGGGCATTTCAGAATGAAATGGAATGGTATTTTCTCATTTGGTGTGGTCTCAAATTGACGTCTCTTGCTTTTAGATGCAATTTGTCCAGGAGGGGAGCGTGAAGGGCTGCAGCCCAATGGTCCTTGGCTGGGAGCAGGCTCTGTCTGGGCTGCTGGACCTCCTGGGGTCACCACCAGACCCTTGGAAGGCTGTCTCTTCATCTGACCACCAACACTGCCCCCAGCAGCCAGAGGGCACTAATGGAGCATCTTGTAGAAAGATGCTGATGATTCCCCCACAACGCACTGAAGTCCTCTCTGTGCTTAGAAATTGAGACTTATTAAATACTGAAGCAGCGACTGACTCAGGACGCCAACACAGCTGCAAGAGACACAGGGTGTGAGGGATGATCCTCACCAGGGTGTCAGTGGAATCAGAACTGTGGTGAAGGCTCCAGGAACCAGAATTCTCACCTGGTCCCATCAGCTGTGGACAGCGACCTCAGTCTCCCCATCTCTAGAGTCCCAGAGTAGTTCCCACATAAATCACCCCCAGTCCATCCTGGTCGATGCACTCAATGCAGGCACGTCAGCAAGTCTCTGAGGTTCTGCAACACTGACACTGAGGCCCCTGGAGATGAAAGGCCATGCTGTGTGTTTAGCGGCCACCCACCAGGATGTGGGTTAACTGGGGCTTTCATTAGGTTGCCTCGCAGTGCTCAGCCCCATGATAGGAAAACCTTACCTGCAAGCATGGGATTGGCCCCTGCCTGAGGACTGGGGATGTTTACTAGCCCATTCATATTACAGAGAGAAACTCCAAATCTCAACTGAAAAATATGGTAGTTTAACGCCCACCCTTACATCTCCTTTCCCATAATTAACTGACTGGGAAGCGTGCAGATTGGGCCACGGGATGTGTCCCTTTGCTCTGTTCTTTGCTACTTTTTTGTTTGTTCGTTTGTTTGTTTTTTGTTGTTTGTTTGTTTTGAGACAGAGTCTCACTACATGGCCCTTGGTAGAATGCCGTGGTGACACAGCAACCTCAAACTCTTGGGCTTAAGCAGTTCTCCTGCCTTGGCCTTCCAGGTAGCTGGTACTATAGGCGCCTGCCACAACTCCTGGCTATTTTTGGTTGCCGTTGTCATTGTTGTTCAGCTGGCCCGGGCCTGGTCCAAACCAGCCAGCTCTGGTGTATGTGGCTGGCATCATAACCACTGTGCTATAGGCGCCGAGCCTCTGCTTTGATTTTTAAAATCAGGTATCACATTCAATTTTTCCATTTGTAGAAGTGTCTTCTACATATTAGAAAGAAATCGAATGATTTTCAATTATTCTGCTTCAATATAAACAAATTAAAGTGTAGCCTTGGCCATGGCCCATCAGGGCCTAGGGAGCATCTCTGTATGAGACAGCGTAGGGAGCAGCACAGGAGCAAACAGACCCGGCCAGGCCAGCGCCCAGTGCCCAGCAGCTGCAGTTGGCCACAGTGGGGAACATGTATCCCAATCTCTGTCAGGGCTGGGCAGCAGGAACCCAGATCAAATCTCAGCAAGGAGGAATGATTAAAGGACTCCTTGTGGACTGTCTACACCTGGGCTTTTTGGAAATCAGGGCCCACGTGAAATGGAGCCGCTCACACACCATGGAGAACGTGTGAGTTCAGAGCAGTGAGGGAGAGAGGAAGGTCAAATCACACAACGGGACGTGCTGTGGAGCCAGCGTGACTTCTGAATGCGCCAGGCAAGGCAGGCAGTCACTGTGCTCCCTTGAGTGTGAGATCTCATAGGAAGTGGCCAGGAGATCCTCAGAGCAGACCACAGAGGAGAGCTCCTGCCCCTCCCTTTTCGTCTCTCCAGAGCTGACTCCCAGCCTTAGCAGCATCCCAGAACTCGAGGTGGTAGGACTCCTCCAAGCTGAAACACAGGAGGCAACAGCAAGGATGAGAGGGAAGGAGGGGCTGAGGGGAGGGAGAGGTGCATACGGTGTGTTCTCAGTAATGGAAGATGAGAGCCATCACCTGGGTGTCCAGAGTTTAAGAAGGAATTAAAAACATGTACAATGTCATGGCTGCTCTTATGGATTGGCAGATATTTCTGAGTAAGCGCAGCTCACTCTATCTAGGATGCAAAGGTCATTTTTCCTACTCTTAATAGAAAAATTGTAACATAGAAAATGTAAGAAATATAGGAACAAGAAGAAGGATAGAGAGTTGGGGGGGGGAACACAACAGCAGCAGTGATGGACAGTTCAGTGTGTTCCCTGTACTACGTATTTACTGAACCCTTTAATTCTCCCACCCACTCCTGGGTGCTATTATCATTCCATTCACCCCTGAAGACACACACCACAGGTCAGCTGCCCACTCACGTTGCACAGGCAGGCAAGTAGGAACAGGATTTCAGTTCGGGCAGCAGGAATCCAATCCCCACACCCCAACTAACATGCTGTCTGCAAAATAACACCTGTCTTCCAATCACTCTAAGGTGTCTTTCTAATAATATCTCTGACTTTCCTTCCCCTCAGCCTCCATGCATGTATTTATACTTCATTAATCTTGTTTTAGATAAACCTTTGTATTTTAAGTTAATATAAGTATCTTCCCTCACTATTACAAACTTTTCCTGGACCCCACTCTCAATAAAGGCATAATATGCACCTCAGCATATGGCTCATTCTCCTATTGATAGAGATGTTGGCGAAGAACATAAAGTTGTATGATAGATGAGAGTTCGCCAGAGACAGACACTCCAGACAGCAGAAGGTTCCTGGGCCAGGGAAACATGACTTACAAGAACACTACAGTGTGGCCAGAGAGCAGCCATCTGATCCCTGCTGCTGCTGCTACTGCCAATCATGTGTTTTTTTTTTGTTGTTGTTGTTGTTTTTTTGAATTTATTTATTTTTTTATTGTGGAGAAGGGGCAGGGAAAGAAGGCGGGGGAAGAGGTGAGTGACAGGGTCGGGCCAGTGGCATGGTACCACATTGGCTGTATCTAGGTAGGGGCAGTTTCAGGCCGGGCCTT